>CAWUFW010017504.1:0-258800 GCA_963921515.1 Calotriton arnoldi | reverse complement strand
TGGTTGAGGGTGGTATAGTGGTAGGCATCCAGCCCCCCTGGCTAAGGGTGGTAGTAGTGGTAGGCATCCAGCCCCCTGGCTAAGGGTGGTAGTAGTGGTGGGCATCCTGCCCCCTGGGTGAGGGTGGTAGTAGTGGTGGGCATCCTGCCCCCTGGCTAAGGGTGGTAGTAGTGGTGGGCATCCTGCCCCCTGGGTGAGGGTGGTAGTAGTGGTGGGCATCCTGCCCCCTGGGTGAGGGTGGTAGTAGTGGTAGGCATCCTGCCCCCTGGGTGGGGGTGGTAGTAGTGGTAGGCATCCAGCCCCCCTGGCTAAGGGTGGTAGTAGTGGTAGGCATCCAGCCCCCTGGCTAAGGGTGGTAGTAGTGGTGGGCATCCAGCCCCCTGGGTAAGGGTGGTAGTAGTGGTAGGCATCCAGCCCCCCTGGGTGAGGGTGGTAGTAGTGGTAGGCATCCTGCCCCCCTGGTTGAGGGTGGTAGTAGTGGTAGGCATCCAGCCCCCCTGGCTAAGGGTGGTAGTAGTGGTAGGCATCCAGCCCCCTGGCTAAGGGTGGTAGTAGTGGTGGGCATCCTGCCCCCTGGGTGAGGGTGGTAGTAGTGGTGGGCATCCTGCCCCCTGGCTAAGGGTGGTAGTAGTGGTGGGCATCCTGCCCCCTGGGTGAGGGTGGTAGTAGTGGTGGGCATCCTGCCCCCTGGCTAAGGGTGGTAGTAGTGGTGGGCATCCTGCCCCCTGGGTGAGGGTGGTAGTAGTGGTGGGCATCCTGCCCCCCTGGGTGAGGGTGGTAGTAGTGGTAGGCATCCTGCCCCCTGGGTGGGGGTGGTAGTAGTGGTAGGCATCCAGCCCCCTGGCTAAGGGTGGTGGTAGGCATCCAGCCCCCTGGCTAAGGGTGGTAGTAGTGGTAGGCATCCAGCCCCCTGGCTAAGGGTGGTAGTAGTGGTGGGCATCCTGCCCCCTGGGTGAGGGTGGTAGTAGTGGTGGGCATCCTGCCCCCTGGCTAAGGGTGGTAGTAGTGGTGGGCATCCTGCCCCCTGGGTGAGGGTGGTAGTAGTGGTGGGCATCCTGCCCCCCTGGGTGAGGGTGGTAGTAGTGGTGGGCATCCTGCCCCCCTGGGTGAGGGTGGTAGTAGTGGTAGGCATCCTGCCCCCTGGGTGGGGGTGGTAGTAGTGGTAGGCATCCAGCCCCCCTGGCTAAGGGTGGTGGTAGGCATCCAGCCCGCCCTGGGTGAGGGTGGTAGTAGTGGTAGGCATCCAGCCCCCCTGGCTAAGGGTGGTAGTGGTGGTGGGCATCTGGCACCCCCTGGCTAAGGGTGGTTGTGGTGGTTGGCATCCAGCCCCCTGGGTTGGGGTGGTGGCGCGCATTCAGGCCCCTGTGTGCATATGTGGCATTGGTGATGGGCATCCCGCCCCTATGGTGCTGCTGGTGTAAGTATATTCAGATTCCCAGTGTATGTGTGTGATGTGTCGTGTACGTGTTGTATGTGTTTTGTGGTTGGTGTCTGACTTACCTTCTGCGCCGTACGCGTCCGTGCCTGTTCCGGTAGTAGATGTAGAATATTGGTATGATCGGGACGAAGGGATTCATGGTTGGTTCGTGTCGTTCGTCCTTCTCGTTGCTTCGCGTCGTCCTCGTCGCTTCGCTTCGTCCTCGTCGCTTCACTTCGTCCTCGTCGCTTCGCGTCGTCCTCGTCTGTGCTGTGTTCGTCTCGTAGCCGTGGATCGTGTTGTGGCGCGATTCGGAGCTTATGTGCGCCTCTCCCGGATGCTTTGACGTGCCGTGCGTAGCGACGGGTTCGGCGCGTACGGAAAGCGCATCGTACTTGTCCGGCCGGACGGGGCTGCATTTTCCCTTCCGTGCGACTCGATTCGGCGTTTCCGGATTCGCCTCGGTCGGAGAACAGGACCTGGTTTGGGTGAGTACGGCTCGGCCGGGATTTTTGCTGTTGTGCGCATCGTACTTGCTCGTTCGGTGTGCTGTACGGATCGGTCGGGAAACTGGCTTTCGCATGGCTTTTTTCCCGACCGAATAGTATTGGGTGCGCCTCCGACCGAGATCGGAATCGGCCCCTTAGTGTTTCTTCCACGGAGATTATCTGTCTTTCGATATCTCCGACTGCCCCCGTTAGATAGTTGAGCAGGGTCATATTAACTTTCCTATGCTTACTTGATGTTTTCGGTGTATGACTCACTGTCTGCTTTCTTTTTCCCATGGTACTGGTCAACTAATTGGCTACTGCGACTAGGAGGTTAGAGCTCAATATCCTCAATGAGCTCAACCCGTCCCTAACTCTCCCACACAAAATATAAAGTGCAAAGTGCTTTTTCTATAATAATGTCACACCCCAAAAAGGAAAGTGCAAGTATAGTTTGTTACCGCAAGATTTCAGTTGTCATCAGGTTAAGAAATGAAGCAAAATAGCAATTTCAAATGACTGTACAAATACTGTTAAAATACTATTAAAAATACAGACAAAGTGCAATGTGCAAAATATAAAGTTCGAAAACAGTTCAAGAACAAGAACTATAAAGTGCAAATTATTTAAAGTCACGGATAAACGTCAAGTAAGTGACTGTGGACCTTGCCTCATTTGGTACTATATATAACTAAACCAAAAACGTCCATATTTAAGGGAAGGTTTAATATTGCACAACCAGCTGGGCCACGAAGCGTGCACTTTCAAGAGATGTAAGTAGAGTGCAGATACGTATGACATAGCCGAATACGAGTAATGGAGCACTCAAGCTTAAACAGTCACAATACCTCTCAGTCAACTCCTGTTGGGGGACAGAATCCTAGGCGTTAGAGGGATGGCCCTGCCCTGCCTCTTCCTGCCAATGACGGGCAAGGACGGGCCCGCCCTTGGCCCGGGCTTTGCCCGGGCGCCTCCCGCGCACGTCCCGCGCTGCGGGAGGCGCTTGGTGCTTTTGTGGTGCCTCCGGGCGCGAGTGCAACATCAGGGAGGCGTCGAAGCTGCTGGGGGCTGCTGGGGGATGTAGTTTTCCTAGCCGTTCCCCTCACGGCGCATGGAAGAGAGTGTCAGCCGTTCCCCTCACGGCGTCTGTTTGTATGGCAAGGAGCCGTTCCCTTCACGGCGTTCAAGCTTCCCGCGCTGCGGGAGGCGCTCGGTGCTTTTGTGGCGCCACCGGGCGCGAGTGCAGTGTCAGGGAGGCGTCGAAGCTGCTGGGGGCTGCTGGGGGATGTAGTTTTCCTAGCCGTTCCCCTCACGGCGCATGGAAGAGAGTGTCAGCCGTTCCCCTCACGGCGTCTGTTTGTATGGCAAGAAGCCGTTCCCTTCACGGCGTTGAAGCGTCCCGCGCTGCGGGAGGCGCTCGGTGCTTTTGTGGCGCCTCCGGCCACGAGTGCAGCGTCAGGGAGGCGTCGAAGCTGCTGGGGGCTGCTGGGGGATGTAGTTTTCCTAGCCGTTCCCCTCACGGCGCATGGACGAGAGTGTCAGCCGTTCCCCTCACGGCGTCTGTTTGTATGGCAAGGAGCCGTTCCCTTCACGGCGTTCAAGCGTACCGTGCTGCGGGAGGCGCTCAGTGCTTTTGTGGCACCTCCGGGCGCGAGTGCAGCATCAGGGAGGCGTCGAAGCTGCTGGGGGCTGCTGGGGGATGTAGTTTTCCTAGCCGTTGCCTCACGGCGCATGGAAGAGAGTGTCAGCCGTTCCCCTCACGGCGTCTGTTTGTATGGCAAGGAGCCGTTCCCTTCACGGCATTCAAGGGTCCCGCGCTGCGGGAGGCGCTCAGTGCTTTTGTGGCGCCTCCGGGCGCGAGTGCAGCGTCAGGGAGGCGTCGAAGCTGCTGGGGGCTGCTGGTGGATGTAGTTTTCCTAGCCGTTCCCCTCACAGCGCATGGAAGAGAGTGTCAGCCGTTCCCCTCACGGCGTCTGTATGGCAAGGAGCCGTTCCCTTCACGGCGTTCAAGCGTAACCTGTCTACATCAGCTCATTCACTCACTTATTCATCCATTCGAATCCTCACTCATTTATCCAGCCCTCCAGTATGCATACACCCACTAATTCAACTCTTTAGCCATGTATCTATTTTTCTGTGCACTTACTCACCCAATTTTTATCTATGCGCTCAGTCACTTTCTATTTCATCCTTCCAACTCTCAACACATTCTCATATTGTTATGCCATGCTGATTTGTAGAGTGCACTTTCACCCTGAAGGGTATCGTGGCGCTGAGCAGGTTTGAGTCTATGCACTCCCAGGGCCTAGTGGGACTACATGAAAAGCCAGGTCTTCAGCTTCTTATGTGATTCAAAAACTGAGGAGGAGGCTCTTATGTGTAGTGGCAGGACGTTCCAACCTTTAGGAGAAATGTAGGAGAAGTCTTGACTGCCGGATCTGATTTTCTGTATGTGTGTGATTTTTGCAAGTAAGGGAACAGGCGTGTGGAGGTGACTGGAAGGTTTGTGAAAGCAGATGCAATTGTTGAGGTATGTTGGGCCAGTGTTATGTAGAGCCTTGGAAGTGTGGGTGAGGAGTTTGAATTGTACTCGTTTGTGAATTAATTCACTCACCCACATAAAAAGCCACACCACTCATAGAAAAAGGACTCATAAAGTAGCCAGACCTATGCTTTTCAAAAGCTTGCTACTCAGACTTTAAACTGAAGTTCACTACCATTAAAAACGAAAAAATGAAGATAATGGGAAGGGTCTAAGCTAGCAAAAACGTTGCTGTAAGAATTGGCAGCAACTCAGTAAATAGATCTGAAAACCGTGCCTATGAGTCACTTTCAGGTTATCGACCTCTGTGATTCACACTGGAAAAATGTCGAAACTATGGAAAATAGGGAGGTGGTACAGCACAAACAAGCAAATGGCAGAGAGGAAGGGAGAAAAGGCCGCTAATCAGGCACATTAATCTCATGTTAGTTGTGCCAACTTTGCTGTCTCCTATCTGCCTTCCTGCCACAGACACTCATGATCCTTAGTCCCTTACTCGTAAAGAACTGTCTCATCCTTTCGCTCACGGTAGAGTGAAGTTTGACATGCAACTACTGCGTATAAAAGAAAAAAGAAAAAAAATAAGAAATCAGTTCAAAATACATTAAGGAGGGCAACTAGACCCATACTTCGGTGGGGGAGGGGTAAAGGCAGAGTCATACTCAGAACCAGAGTAAAAATGACTTGTGGAGGTTCCTTTCACTTTTGCGGCACCCTTCATAATTAGGGAGGTCATTTTCTGGGCAATATTTGATCAAAGATGCTCCAAGGTCCACTAACAGTGGTGTGGTGTGAGCTATACACTCTTTACATCGGTTAGTGGTTTTCCTTAAGGAGTTGAAAACCAGTATATGAAAAATGCTTCATTTTTTAAACGTCAGGCCCTCAGACGGAGCAGGATTTGTAATTTCAGGTTCTTGTGTCAGATACAATCAATGAGGCATACTTAATTACACTGAGCAAGTTGCATAAGTCTCACCCTTTAAAAAATAAATTTTGAAAGATATTTAGGCATATAAGATTATTTTGGAAAACCGATGAGAAATGATGGCTGTATAGACATGTTCCTTTAAGTATTGTTTTGCTCATACTGCATTTTGCAGCAGAGAATACCTTTATTCTTTATATTGTTTGCAGGATAAAATCTTAGTACAGGAGACAACTCTCTTGCTGTCAGGAGGAAGGATGCTTCATGTCCATGCTCTATACCACAGACTGTTGAAGCTGTACTCTACAGTACTGCATGACAACCCTTAGTTCAATCTCCCATCAAATAGCCATGGTTTTCATGTGGTTGGTCACTACTACAGCCTGAAATTCAACACATTTGGAAAGATTCCGGAACCAGTGACACAAGAGTCACAGAAACTGCCCAGGTGTGAATAACCATGGTGTCATTACAGCACTAATTGACATCGATCAGAGATAACCAGAAGTAGAAGCTGCTACAACTCGCTTGCCATTTCATACCCTTGGCACCACCATTGCCACCACTGGTCTCATGGTTCACAAAGTAGTAGAAGCTGCTACAACTCGCTTGCCATTTCATACACTTGGCACCGCCATTGCCACCACTGGTCTCATGGTTCACAAAGTAGTAGAAGCTGCTACAACTCGCTTGCCATTTCATACCCTTGGCACCGCCATTGCCACCACTGGTCTCATGGTTCAAAAAGTAGTAGAAGCTGCTACAACTCGCTTGCCATTTCATACCCTTGGCACCGCCATTGCCACCACTGGTCTCATGGTTCAAAAAGTAGTAGAAGCTGCTACAACTCGCTTGCCATTTCATACCCTTGGTACCGCCATTGCCACCACTGGTCTCATGGTTCACAAAGTAGTAGAAGCTGCTACAACTCGCTTGCCATTTCATACCCTTGGCACCGCCATTGCCACCACTGGTCTCATGGTTCACAAAGTAGTAGAAGCTGTTACAACTCGCTTGCCATTTCATACCCTTGGTACCGCCATTGCCACCACTGGTCTCATGGTTCACAAAGTAGTAGAAGCTGCTACAACTCGCTTGCCATTTCATACCCTTGGTACCGCCATTGCCACCACTGGTCTCATGGTTCACAAAGTAGTAGAAGCTGCTACAACTCGCTTGCCATTTCATACCCTTGGCACCGCCATTGCCACCACTGGTCTCATGGTTCACAAACTAGTAGAAGTTGCTTCAACTCGCTTGCCATTTCATACCCTTGGTACCGCCATTGCCACCACTGGTCTCATGGTTCACAAAGTAGTAGAAGCTGCTACAACTCGCTTGCCATTTCATACCCCTGGCACCGCCATTGCCACCACTGGTCTCATGGTTCACAAAGTAGTAGAAGCTGCTACAACTCGCTTGCCATTTCATACCCTTGGTACCGCCATTGCCACCACTGGTCTCATGGTTCACAAAGTAGTAGAAGCTGCTACAACTCGCTTGCCATTTCATACCCCTGGCACCGCCATTGCTACCACTGGTCTCATGGTTCACAAAGGCATTGGCAGGATAGGAAAGTAAACACAACTTTAAAAGTCCAGTTGTCTTTCTTTATTTACACTTTGTTGCCACCAGCTAGCCTTTGGGTAGTCCATAGGAGATTCTGGAATCATTAAGGGTGGATCAAGGGGTCAACCATATGATGACATTGGTGGTCAAATGGTGTGTGATGTAACTTTCTGTCAAATGGTGTGATGTCACTTATGCTGCCGTTGGCATTTTACCGAAGCATAGCACAGAACAATACCCAAATTTGCACGATATTCCTACACTAGGAGCAGAAGAATATTAAACAGTAATAACCTTTGTTGCCATATTTGACAATTGTACATGACAATTAACTGGCACAACTTAAACACTGTAAAATATTTACAAATGTAGTAGAATTCTTGTATGAGACAACCAAATCATGAATTAAGACGTCGTGGGGGAATGCTCAGTAGTAGAATAGCAAAGTACTCCCAGAAAGAATGGTAAATAAATCAAACTGACGTTTTACTGAATATACAGGTCTAAAACAGAGACAATGATTTGGATAAATCGGACTGATCATAGTGTGAGAAGACTGAGTTGCCAACATACTGGTGTCTGCTGGGTTGCAGCAGGAAGGAAATTGAGTAAATAGACCATTATTTTCCCCTTAATTTTGGTAAATTACTTTAACCACTCTAAATTATAGATTTAAACCAATGAATAATCCTAGACTAGCATTATTATCACTAAATTAACATTATTACATAGAACTACTTTCAAAACACATTACCCTGGTAAAAGAAGAAACACAGGGAAAACATAAGTGAGAATTTGTTACTTTATCCCTGCATCTCTGCCCATCACATGTGAGATTCCTCAGGATTCGATGTTGCTGCTCTTTTTCTTTAACCCTTTCCGTGCTCATGACGAGCTCAGCTCGTCATGCTGCGCGGTAGCGCTGTGCGCATGACGAGCTGAGCTCGTCACGACCCCACCCGCGATCGGAATGTCCAGCATACGAGCGGAATTCCGATCGCGGTCAAGGGGTTAATGTTTATATCTGGTAGTTAATAGGACATTTTAGTCACAAAGGGCTTCATTTAATGTTGATCAACAAGACTAGCGCAGAAACATCATGGTAATAGCAGACAGGAAGTGGTTACAATCTGCACAAGGAGTGGAACTAGATGTGATCCAGCGGGTTACTAGCAACAAGCATTCATACACCGAATACTCACCTGGGCCCATACATTCATACTACGCTGGCATTTCCGCTGGTGGGTCAGTTGTACTCTTTATCAAAATCCCTGCTACCAATTACTTTTCTGATTGAAGAGTAATGACTTACCAATGGACCCTTTGCTAATTGGGAAGTTTAAAATGAGTGACGTTCATTACAATTCATAAATTCTAAATAATCACTGAGTCAGGAAGTTTTAAAATATTTATCTAAAGTTTTAGCAGAGTAAATACAGAACCACATGATACTTAATCGTATATCAAGGATGAAGCATATCAATAATCAATTATCGATCAATGACGGTTCCTCAGAAAGAAGAAGATAGAGACAGCAGTACAGCTAAAGGTTGCATTTATATTTACCTAATGGTGCGAGAAACCAAACCCCTTGGCCAAGGAGTTGGAAAGATAGGTCCCAGGAAGGATGAAGAGCAAAGACCTCCGGACCAGGTTCAGGACAGGACAGGTGACCTCTCTATCAACGACGCCTGCGTCGTTCCCCTCTCTGGTACTTCGCTTCTGCTCGATTTCTCCCGTGTCTTCCTTCTAATGGACTCCGCCGCCCCACCTCAGGACCTCTCTGGACAGCGAGTCAGCCTAGTTCTGCTCTGCATCAGCGTCTGGATCAATGAATGTAGCATTGCTTTCTTGCTTGCCTGAACCCAGCTAATTAACTAATCTATACCTATTATACCCTTCTACACCCAGGTACCTCCCATTAATGTTTCAAATTTATGGGCCCACTACTTCTGATTGGACGGGGACAGGGGTTGATCCTCACACCATGTCAATTTAGTTCAATTTCTTTAAGCCCATTGTTTTAAAGTACCGCCCATTACAATTAATACATTTGCTTTATTTCCCACCCGTTTCCCATTGATTCAGCAATACATTTCGGATACATTTGTATCGACTTCAGGTACATTTCAGATGAACTTGTGAACCAGGCTTCGCGACCTTGGAGGGCTTCCAAGTTGACTTCATCGCTTTCTCTGGTCAGTCTTGCAGGGCGCATGTGGGGAACTAATGTCGCTCAAGCTGCAGTTCAACCAAACCCAGGCCCATTTATGAACTAATAAAAAGTCAAGGAAGAAAATATTAGAATCACAAAATAATTGGTTTCACTGTATACCCACTTTGTCTACTCTATTCCCCTTTACTTATAAATCTATCCCGCATTAGTAGCATTAAATACCACAGTTTTTATTTGCAGCAGCTGCGCAAGCTTTAGCACGTGAAAACATTAAGCAGCCATTTTAATACACACTGCGCAGAAGCAGAGATTTCCCTCCAAGCAAAGAAAGACGTCACACCACGTGATATGGTTGACACATGCGCAATGAAATTCCCGCGCTTAGCGGCCATTTTGGATTTAGACAAGCGTTACTTGTTAGTTCTAAACACATAGGCAAGCTTCTCTAGTACTTGTATTCATGTGTGCATTTGTTAGTACAGACATTACAAAGATTAATAATTAATACACTGAGAGGATTGCTTACGAGCAAGTCTCATTGTGAGTTCTTGCTCCATCAATCCCCTCTGATGGCGTTTCTGAGCCATCAAATACCACCCACAACCAGATGCCAACTTTAGCATACAATTGTCTCATCTTCAAATTTACATTTTCTATTTTTATCGTCTCCTTTCAGTTTCTTGTATAATTCACTTTTCAGATCTTCTAGCTCAATTTCATCAAACTTTCGTTTCTTTCCTTTTCCGGTCACTCTATACGTCTCATTCTTTCTACAACATTTGCACCATATCATTATTGACAATACTATTATTGCTATCCCTACTAAGGGTACTAATATTTTACCTATAAGTCCTTTCCCTACATTAGCAAACCAGGTACCAATTGACGAAATACTATTTGTCAATCTTTCCCATACATTATCAACTTCCAGTGGTTTTAGTTCATTCTCAAGTTTTGTTATATTCTGTATATATGTTCCAATTTCCGCACTTTTGTCAGGTATGTAAGTGCAACAGTGTTTTGTCTTCAATAATTTACAGACTCCGCCTTCTTTTGCTAATATTATATCAAGAGCAAGTCGATTTTGCATAACCATAGATCTAATCGCAACCATTTCCGCATTAATCATTAGAAATCCTCCAGCAGTGTCCGTTGATAAGCGATCAACCACTGTAGATAATTTACACATTTTCCTTGAGTTCAGAATTATTCCCACTGAAGGTATTAATGCACCAAATATATCACCTACAATTTCAGAAAAACTAGCTCTTTTACTACGTGTTAATTCACTATTATTTTCATTGCTCCCAGTGTTTCTTTTTACGTGGTATATTTTGGGAAAAACTATTCCAAAATAACAACTTCCATACCACCGTGCAGGAAGCCTAAAGTAAGCCTTATTCCCACACACATAATAGATTCCAGGAAAAACAGAATCTGTTCCACCTTTTAGTCCCCAACCTCCAAGAATTAAGTAATTATGTTCACATTCACTGGTACCGATGAAAATATTGTTATACTCAGTTTTTAACCCATGTAGACAAATTTTCCCTGTCTTTACAAAATCCAGAGCCATAGCAGCTTGAGCCTTGCCAGGTGTGTAACTACCCTCTTTCTCAGCCCAAGGTGGCAGATGAGCCTTATGCTCAGATGCTTTCTTTTGAAAATCTTGTCTTCTATTCTCTACTAAATTCAAAAATATCTTTTCTTCTTCATGTAACAAACAGGTTAGATTGCTTCTATGTGCATGTTTTATGTCTATCGACTTCATTGTTAAGGAAAATTCTCCCATAAACTGTGCATCTTTACTACTAAGCACTGGATTCATTTTCTTTCGAATTGGAACCTCAGAAAATATCACATCTATATCTGAATAATAATACTGAAGTCTCCCTGCTTTGTAAAATAAACTAGTTAATACACTACATGATATGCCATAAGTTAATGGTAAATGATGGTATGTTAACCCTTCTGCTACTGATTCAGGTAATTTCATACAGACATAACAATTACTAACTTCCATGGTATCTACATTTTGAAACAATAATTTTGTGAAGACATTTAAACTAGTGTCGTTATCTGTTACCTTATGATGAAACTCTGGTTCATCTTCTGCCTTTAATTCTACTCTATTACTTGTCAAGTTATCTATCCTTCCCTTCGTTTCGTTGTTAATCTTTTTATCCATTATCAGAAGGTAAGGAATTGTTACGATTACAACTGACCATACCATAAGCATCATTACCAGACTACATATGCATATAGCACAGCATCTTTTACAACATTCCCGTTTCGGTCTCCCAGAAACTCTATCATCAGGCATTTTTACAAGTAAGATTTCTCTTCTTATCTTTTCTTTTCAAGACTTTTAACGTTATCAAGGTGGTTTTATTTCTTTTTCATAAGTCAGTTCCGCACTTGTTCCTTCGTCACCACTTTCACTTGACTCTGAACTCTCGTAGACTTCAAGGATTATATAAGTCCAATCAGGACCTTTAAATTTATTGTTCACAAGTTTCAGTCTTTTGCTTTTTCGTTTTACAGTTCCGTTTGTTTTCTCCAGTTAGGCTTGTTACTTCATTTACTTGTTCTGGATCTTCACTTCTGGTTTCTATATGGTATTTCACTCTTTTAATGACACTAGGCCAATGATCACCTTTCCTGACCTTCTTTGTTTGTACTGTTTCTTCACTTCTTATTTCTTCTTCAGAAGTTCCTTTATTTTCAAATTGTGGCACAGTTTGTTTTTCTTTGTTCTCAGTTTCTTCTTCTATTTGTTCCTTTTCAAGTCTAATTGGTTTTTCTTCAATTGCTCCAATGTGAGTTTCTAGCAACTGTGCTTGTTCAGGATTTACGTCTTCATGTTTGAGGTTCTCGTGATCTTCTTCTTCTTGAACGTATTTTCCGAAATCTAACTTGTTCTGATCAGGGCTTATTGCACTTTGTACTTCTGCAGCCTGACCGCGTTCTTCTAAACCTGTCTGTCCCTGATCAAATTTTATTGTTTCGTTGTTGATTTGAGCCCAATGTCCTCTCCCTATCTGGTCCTGCTCAGGTTCTCTTATTGTTTCATTTTCCTCATCCTGAGCTGCTTCTTCTTCACCTATCTGGTCTTCCCTAATTTCTTCAAATTTTGATCGGCTTCTTGTTCTGTTGTAAACTTCTGGTATGTCAACCACTGGTATCCAGTCCTGACTTGTGCTCGGTTGTTTTTCTTCAGCTTCTCTCGAATCTCTCACCTGGGATTCTTCAGCTGGGCAACCTTCAGCTTCCTCAGTTATTGATGCGGTCTGAGGATTTTCTAGTTCAGGCTCTGGTACCCTTTTGGTGTGGCTTACATGAATCCAATTAGGCAATCCTGCACATTTCACTGCTGTGTTCGTGACTAGTATAACCTGACAAGGTTCGCCCCACCTGGGTGATAGACACGTTTCTCTGGTGTGATGCTTCACAACCACCCAGTCTCCGGGATTCAGATCATGCTCTTGCTCAGGCTGCCTGGAAACTGCGTCTTCCCCAACCTGGTGAGAGACAGAATGCACTAGGTCAGCCAATCCTTTGCAATAATCCAGAACCATATCATCAGTTATATTCAGCAGTTTACTTGTAGGAACATGTGCTTGTCTCATTGCTCTTCCCATGATTATTTCGTGCGGGCTCAATCCGGTATTTCTATCAGGAATGCTTCTGAGTCTCATTAACACAAGTGTCAATGCATCTGGCCAATCTAACGATGTTGATGCACACATTTTGGCCAGTCTGGATTTTATTGTGCCATTCATTTGTTCAACCACTCCAGAAGCCTCTGGGCGATATGCACAGTGCAATTTTTGTACAATTTGGAATGCTTCACAGATTATTTTGATCACATCGTTGTTGAAGTGACCTCCTCTATCTGATTCCAAAGTTACTGGGAAACCGAACCTAGGAATGAGTTCTCGTAGCAACAACTTTGCAACTGTAATACTGTCATTCCTTCTGGTAGGGTAAGCCTCCACCCACTTTGAAAACAGGCACACTATGACAAGTACATATTTCAGTCCTCTACATGGTGGTAACTGAATAAAATCAAGCTGCAATCTCACAAATGGACCCTCTGCCTTTCCGATTTTTCCTAAACCAATTACTGTTTTTCTTCCTGGATTATTCATTTGGCAAGTTAAACATCTCTGGCAAAGACTCTCTGCTGCAGCCCTAAACCTTGGATTGTACCAATTTTGTCTGAAGAGCCTAATCATAGCATCTCTCCCTACATGTGTGTCTCCATGATACATTCTGGCCATTTGTGAAATTAGACAGTCGGGCATGACTGGTCTGCCATCGACATAAATCCACACATCGTCATCTGCCCTTTGGGAACATCCCATTTTAATCCATGCATTTCTTTCACTCTCATCAGCATCCTCTTGCAGTCTTCTCACATCATTCCATGTTTCAGGTGGTGCATATAGCATAAGTTGGCAGCTGATTCCCATCCTTTCAACCCTTTTATTTACTGATAACCTGTTTTTGGCACAGTGTTGAGCCACCAAATCTGCATATCTGTTACCGACTACCACCCAGTCATCTCCTGACTGGTGTGCGGCACACTTCACCACAGCCAATTCTTTTGGTGATTGTATTGCTTCCAGCAGTTCTTTTACAAACTGTCCATTTTTAATAGGGGATCCTGAAGAAGTCATGAAATCCCTCTGCATCCATAGTTGACCAAAATCATGCACAACCCCATAACCATATTGACTATCTGTAAATATAGTTATTTTCTGATTCCTCCCAATTTTGCAGGCTTTAATTAAAGCAATTAATTCAGCTACTTGTGCAGATTTGACTCCTGGTAAATAGGATGCTTCGACTATTCCAGTTAATTTGCATACTGCATATGCTGCACTTAGTTTACCATCTTCATGCCTTTGGCATGAACCATCCACAAACAGCTCCCTGTCTGGGTCTCTGAGGGGCAGTTCCTGTATATTAGGACGCGGTTTTGTGCACAATTCTGTGACTTGTAAACAATCATGTTCCTCTTCATCATCTTTGACTTCCTCATGATACGGATCTAGTAATAATGTAGCAGGGTTTACAATTGTGCACCTGACAATAGTTACATTTTCAGCACCTAAGATTATTCTTTCATATTTAGTCAGCCGACTAGGAGTAAGATGCTGAGTTCTGGTTCTTGTCAACAGAATCACAACCGAGTGTGGGACAAACACTTTTACAGGATGTCCCATTACAATTGATTCACTTTGTTCAATGCTCAAACATGTAGCAGCTACTGCTTTTAAGCAGCCTGGCAACGCTGCTGCCACTGGGTCCAATGTAGCAGAAAAGTATGCTATAGGACGTCTGTCCAAACCATGTCTCTGAGTTAGGACTGAAAGTGCACAATTTTCCCTCTCATGACAGAATAATGCGAATCCTCTTGTATAATCAGGCATGCCTAGGGCAGGTGCTTCACACAAAGCACTTCTTAATTTTACAAAAGCTCCTACGCTCTCATCATCCCATTCGACTGGGTCCTTTGCCTTCTTTTTCGTCATTTGAATCAATGGTTTTGCTAGCAGAGAAGACCCTACTATCCACTGTCGACAATATCCCACTATTCCAAGGAACATTCTTACTTCTCTTTGAGTTACAGGCATTTGCATTCTTTTGATTAATTTTACTCTTTCAGAAGTTATCCTTCTTCTTCCCCTCTCAATTTGGTGTCCTAGATACTTAACTGCTGTTGTACAAAACTGTAGTTTTTCAGGTGAAACTTTATGCCCTTCTTCAGCCAAGTGATTTAATAGTGCAATGGAGTCGACAACACAGTCCTCTCTAGTGTTAGATGCCACTAGCAAATCATCTATATACTGCACTAAAACTGAACTTCCTGGCATCACTAGCTTCTCTAAGCACTTTTTCAATATTTGATTAAAGATGGAAGGACTCTCTGTGTACCCTTGAGGAACACGATTCCATACATATACCTTGTTCTCAAATTTAAATGAAAAAAGATACTGACTATCTGGATGCAATGGTATGGAAAAGAATGCTTGGCATAAGTCAATCACAGTAAACCATCCTGCACTCCAGGGAATCTGGTATAGGATTACTGCAGGACAACAAGGTTCCACAATTTTATTTATTTTTCGTAAATCCTGAACAATCCTATACTTTCCACTAGGTTTCTTCAAACCCATGATTGGTGAATTACAAGGGCTACTCATTACTTCTTTTAATATGCCTTGTTTTACCATTCTGTTAATTTCTTCAATAACTCCTGCTTTTACTTCTGCACTCATTTTGTATTGTCTGGTATTTGGGAAAATTGCACCTTCCTTTACAATGATTTTTACTGGGTCTATTTTGGCCATAAGTCCTACTTCTTTCCCGGTGAAATCCCATACTATGGAATTTACCGTAGTTCTTAATTCTTCTGGCAACTCGTCTTTTGTTATCAAAGAGAACATCTCATCTACTTCTGTACCTTGCTTTGCAATCATAAATTTATATACATGGTCTTCATCCGGGGTCTGAACTGCAACACCATCCGGTGTGCAGAAAATTGTGCAGTTCATTTTGCACAACAAATCTCGGCCCAATAAATTTACTGGACTGGAATCACACACTACGAATTGATGCATTTCTCTAAAATTTCCAATTTTAACTTCCATTGGTTCGGTAAGAGGTGTTTTAATCTTTCGATTAGCTACACCCACAACTTGGATAGCTTCTCCAGAGAGAGGAAGGTCTGGGATGTCTGCTGTTCTCACAGTAGAACGAGTAGCACCAGTGTCCAAAAGGAAAGTGATATCATTACCTCTTACTTTCCCTTCAACATATGGACCTGACTGGTCTACCGGCAAAGATGTGCCAAGTACGCACTCCTTCTTCCCCTCTCCTAGGCACCGTCATTGATTATATGAACAAAAGTCATCCTGTAAAAGAAATTGTGAAGTTACATAATCATTCTTACCACTTCCTCCTTGATATCCGACGTCTGTTCCGTGCTTTGCTCTGCTTACATTACCCTGTATAGGTGCAGGTGGTAACTGACTCTGAGGATTTACACCCTGCTGTGAGTCGTTCTGCGTCTGTGGATTTAAATTTTGATTTGGGCCATTATTATTTCGAATCTTTTTACATTCATCCTTCCAATGCCCCAATTTTCCGCATCCATGACAAGGAAATTTCTTTTTAGCCTCTTCCCTACTCATTCATCCTCTCACTTTACCACTATTCCCAGTATCACCATTCGTTCCAGAATCTTTTCCCTGATTTTCATTTGGATTATCCAAATTAATTCCCTGTCGCTCAGCCATTTTCACTTGAGCCCACATCACTTTTTCTTGTAGTTTCTTGTGCCTATCCTCAATATCGTCTCCACAATATTTGGCATATTTCAAAATTTCATCTATGGGTTTCCCTTGCCAGCACAACATGTGCTGTTTAATCATCTGACAAATCTCTGGCTTTAAACCATAAACAAATCAATAAACAAACTGACTCATGTTTTTATCTCCAATGTCCTCAAATCCACTATACTGTTTGAATACCTGCAATAGGCGTTCATAATAGGCATGTACCGATTCACTTGCTTCTTGGGTAGTCCTGTCTATCTTCACCCAATCTGTTTCTTTTGGTGGTATTTTCCCTTTCAAGTAAGTTATTACCTGCTGATACTTTTTCATTACATCACTTGATGGGGCACCTGTCTTTGGATCTCTAGGATATTCTTCACTCGGCCAGTCAACCGTAATTTTACAATCTGTCCACAAATCGGCAGGTACCACTATGTCGAACAAACCATCCAAGTCCTTCAACAACACTTTTGACACTTTCACAAACCTCTCAACCTGCTTATACCATTCAATTGGTTTTTCTCTCAATTTGGGGAAATCATTTGTAAATGACAAAATATCCTCTCTACTCCATGGGACATGTACATAACCTCCTCCGGGTACTTCTCGCATCGGGTACATCTGATCTGCCTTCCCTGTTTCTTTCAATAAATATTCAGAAGTTGTTCTACTGTACCGTGCCTCTTCCTTTTCTTTGTCCACCTAGTTTTCCATTTATCTAGATCTCCCCATTTCTGTAATACTGACATTAATTCTTTTACTTGTAGTTTTCGGCCAGAGGCATTCATGTTTTCTAAATCCTTGTCAGAGAAGTCTGCTCTATAGGGTTTCTGTAACACTTTTGACTTTCCTATTTCAATTCCCATCTGCAAGGCCAAATCTGATAATTTCTCATGAAATATCTTTACATTTCTAGTTATGCTTCTGCAGACGAACAATAGTTCTTCTTCATCATAAGTATTTAAGCGATCTACTCCCACATTTCCTGCTACCATTTCTTCTAACTCAACTTTTAATTTGTAGATGTCCATAATCTTTGGGGGTGAACTCTGTCTGTCTGATCCTTGTGCCCACCTTTCTAAGTCTTCTGGTGTTACTACTGTGGCACTCTTAGTTCCAGATGATGTTACTATATTTACATCTTTGGAGCAACCAGGTGTTATTCTTCTAGGAGTGCTATTTACGGATCCTCGAATTGGTAACTCCATTAAGGATATCATAGATTCACAATCACTGATTTGATCATCAATTATCACAGGTTCGGGTTTAGTAATTTCTACAGGTGCAGGCATCACTAATGGTTTCGGATAATTTACCTTGTTCCCATATAAGGGAACAACGGGACCAATTGTTACAGGTATGGTCAGGGAATCAGGATGTGCATTCAACTGGGTTATTTTCTGTGTTAATTCTGCTCTGTTTTTGTCTATTGCCTCTTTTTCTTTATCCTGAAGTACCCTATTAACTGGTGGATTATGCAATACTTGCGGTACCAATGGTGTTTTCAAAAGTGGTGCGCTTGGGGTGCATCCACTTGTCCCTTCCTGATATGGTGGTGGATTCTTTAATATTTCTTCCATAAATTCATCTTCAGAATCTCCAAACCCTGTCAAATGTTTTGTCTTCTCTGTGCATTTACCTCCTAATGACTCTTCTGTCATAATCACTGGATGCAAACCCTCTGTAAGCATCGCTCTTCTCCACTGCTTCATTTGACCGTCCCTTGACTCATTTTGATATCTAGGAAACAAATCCCGATAACCCCTACTACTTCTTGCTCGGTCCCGTTCGAATGCCTCTGTTTCCCACTCTTCTAAGGCTTCGTATTGAGTTCATCTTGGTCTTGGTTCTAAGTCATTCATCCTTAATCTAAAATTTTGAAGAATTCTCCCATTGAAAGTGCCATTCTATGGGAATGCTAATATTCCATCATTTTTTGTATATTCTATCCAATTTTCTAACCATACGCAAGTATGATAACCTCTCTCCATCATCATGAATGAAGCGGGCGTTTTTGCTGGTGGAATGATAATTCCTTCTCTGGTTTTGATGGGTTTATCCTTCTTAAAATAATTCTTAATCTTCTGTAAAAATGACATTTTTTTCTTTTCTCCATACATTTTGGGTAAGTATCTATGTATCGAATTATATTCTGCAAAACCAAGGAATCTCTTGTCTGGACGGGTTCCTGTTAAAGTCGGATCGTGTTTCCACATATAATCTCCACTATCCACTAAGATTTCGACTTCTATGCTGACAACCAATTAAATTCCAGCTAACATTTGTCTCTGAACCAATCCTAGCACGGCTTTTTAGTGACGTTTGTCTGACAACCCCTCCTTTACAATGTGCGCTTCTCTGTCCCTCGCTGTTTCAACCAATCCCAGCACGACACCTGTGACGTCAGTATTACTCCTGACTACTGACCCCTCCTTTACAAGAGTCGTTCCACGCCCGCTGTTTCTACCAATCCCAGCGCGGCGTTTTGTGACGTCAGCTTCCTCTCCGGTAGCTGACCCCCCCTTTACAAAATCGTACGCAAAACTTTATTTTCCCTACGCCTCTTATTAAAAATCAATAACAACATAAAACATTCGCTATCGTGCCAGTTTCTCTAAATTGAAAAGATAGATTCTCTCATACTTAGTAAAACCTTTCCGTTTACTAAACATACACTACGAGTAAAACCCTTCCGTTTACTCTTCACGTAAGCCTCAGAAATACCTGCTACTTCTTCAATGTTACCCTTTCTAGGTGATATAGCATCAAATTTTTACCAGCGTATTCTTTTGCTATTACTCACACGCATAGAGTCCCTAACAAGTACTGATAGTCCTGCTTAACTTTTCAGTACTATTTCTGCCTGACAGATAACCTCACTGCAGTATGGCTTCCACTTACCATCCGCTATTCAATTTTTCTCCAGGGAATTCTAGACAACATAAAACAAAACTTTTGAACATAACGGATGTTAGTTTATAAAAATAAAATTCTCATTACCCAATTAACAAAGTGCAACCATCCTCTGATAACCAGAAAACTGATCCAGCGGGTTACTAGCAACAAGCATTCATACACCGAATACTCACCTGGGCCCATACATTCATACTACGCTAGCATTTCCGCTGGTGGGTCAGTTGTACTCTTTATCAAAATCCCTGCTATCAATTACTTTTCTGATTGAAGAGTAATGACTTACCAATGGACCCTTTGCTAATTGGGAAGTTTAAAATGAGTGACGTTCATTACAATTCATAAATTCTAAATAATCACTGAGTCAGGAAGTTTTAAAATATTTATCTAAAGTTTTAGCAGAGTAAATACAGAACCACATGATACTTAATCGTATATCAAGGATGAAGCATATCAATAATCAATTATCGATCAATGACGGTTCCTCAGAAAGAAGAAGATAGAGACAGCAGTACAGCTAAAGGTTGCATTTATATTTACCTAAAGGTGCGAGAAACCAAACCCCTTGGCCAAGGAGTTGGAAAGATAGGTCCCAGGAACGATGAAGAGCAAAGACCTCCGGACCAGGTTCAGGACAGGACAGGTGACCTCTCTATCAACGACGCCTGCGTCGTTCCCCTCTCTGGTACTTCGCTTCTGCTCGATTTCTCCCGTGTCTTCCTTCTAATGGACTCCGCCGCCCCCACCTCAGGAACTCTCTGGACAGCGAGTCAGCCTAGTTCTGCTCTGCATCAGCGTCTGGATCAATGAATGTAGCATTGCTTTCTTGCTTGCCTGAACCCAGCTAATTAACTAATCTATACCTATTATACCCTTCTACACCCAGGTACCTCCCATTAATGTTTCAAATTTATGGGCCCACTACTTCTGATTGGACGGGGACAGGGGGTTGATCCTCACACCATGTCAATTTAGTTCAATTTCTTTAAGCCCATTGTTTTAAAGTACCGCCCATTACAATTAATACATTTGCTTTATTTCCCACCCGTTTCCCATTGATTCAGCAATACATTTCGTATACATTTGTATCGACTTCAGGTACATTTCAGAAGAACTTGTGAACCAGGCTTCGCGACCTTGGAGGGCTTCCAAGTTGACTTCATCGCTTTCTCTGGTCAGTCTTGCAGGGCGCATGTGCAGAACTAATGTCTCTCAAGCTGCAGTTCAACCAAACCCAGGCCCATTTATGAACTAATAAAAAGTCAAAGAAGAAAATATTAGAATCACAAAATAATTGGTTTCACCGTATACCCACTTTGTCTACCCTATTCCCCTTTACTTATAAATCTATCCCGCATTAGTAGCATTAAATACCACAGTTTTTAATTGCAGCAGCTGAGCAAGCTTTAGCACGTGAAAACATTAAGCAGCCATTTTAATACACACTGCGCAGAAGCAGAGATTTCCCTCCAAGCAAAGAAAGACGTCATACCACGTGATATGGTTGACACATGCGCAATGAAATTCCCGCGCTTAGCGGCCATTTTGGATTTAGACAAGCGTTACTTGTTAGTTCTAAACACATAGGCAAGCTTCTCTAGTACTTGTATTCATGTGTGCATTTGTTAGTACAGACATTACAAAGATTAAAAATTAATACTGTGAGAGGATTGCTTACGAGCAAGTCTCATTGTGAGTTCTTGCTCCATCAGATGCCAGCAAATGAAAAAAACTGGGAAGTCACTGCAGTCCCCGATTTATACAACAACCAATGGGACAAACTCCAGCAAAGTCCTGCACTAAGCAGCCGCACAGGGCCACTCCACCATGATGAACTCAAAGACTCAGCAGTGTCCCAATCACAATTACAGAAGCACCAGAAACAGACTACAGCATGAAGACAATGACATCAAGAAGATGGAAATTTCTTATCGGCAATCAGGATACCCCACAAAAGATGGTACACAGTCTGCTACCATGTTGCCCTGGGATCCCTGCGTAGGCACTGAAGAATCAACTGCCACAGGCGGAAAAGCAGGTGATGCTGGCACGGATGTTGAAGATGCATGGCACCACAATACCTCTGAGGTTGGGGCTCATGAGGCAGGTATGTATTAGGGCATCACCTGTACATTGCATGACGCCGCAACCAAGCCCATTTTCGAAGTAAAAATATGCCTTTAGCAGAGTTTCTGCAACCAAATGGGGGATAGTCTAGAATAGATGTCTTCAACCCTTTCTTTAGTCAGAGCTACTGTAAGTTAGATAAGGGAACATAAAGGACAAGCACCGTAACCTCTGCTGTTTTAGAGCACTCAGTCCTGATGCAGTTGGCACAGAGCGCCAATGCTATAAGAGCTGTAAATGGAAAGTTTACTTGTGAGGTCCCCAAAAAAACAGTTTTGTCCCTTTGTTCTTACTTGTGAACGGCCTCTGAGAGGTGAGTGTTTCACTGGTGTTTGAGGTTTCTTTCAGGCAATACATTGGATGACAGTGCTTTTGTTACATAAGCTAGGACCCAAAATACAAAATTCATCTAACTAATTGCACTGAAAACAGGCCCATCATTAATGACTCAAGACTAAGAATTACTGGGGACAGGAACAGTATAGGTTTCATAGGCAAGGGTTTAATAGGCCCTTGGAGATTCTGAAAGGTGCTCAAAGACTTCATAGCGGTGGTGTAGAAAGACCTTTGGCTGCCCGTGGCGGTCCCTGCTTTTGCTGCCCCACAACGGCCGCAGGTAAGAGCGCGGGGGGGGTGCTGGCATTTCCTGCTTTGCCGCCCTGTGACGGCCACAGGTAAAAGCGGAGGTGGGGCGGGGGGGTGCTGGCGATCCTTGCTCTGCCGCGGAGGATCACCGCCCCCACCCCTTTCTGCGCCACTGATTCACAGTGCTCTACGAGAAAACATATCTACATACATCTGCCTCCAAGAAAGAAGGAGAGAAGCAGAGGGAGGAGCTAGAGAAGGCGGAAGATGGAAAAGGACAAAGAAAGGAGCAGAAGAGGAAAGAAAAAAAGGATAAGGAAATGAGAAGAGGAGGAAAGAGAAACAGAATGTGAAAAGGAAAACAAAAACAACAGGAATAAAGCATAGAAGAAGGAAGAAAGGGAAGCAAAAGAGAGAAGAAGGAAAGGAGAGGAAGGAAAGAATGATAGTGAGGTTGGAAATATGAAATGAGGTAAAGGAAGGATGGATGGATGGATAGCAATAATGCAAGGAGAGGAAGGAATGGGTAAGAATGCAAAGTGAAGAAAAAGAACAAAGGTACGAAGGTGAGAATGAAAGGAAAGAAGGGATAAAAGAATGGAAAAGAAGAAATCAGCAAAAAAAGAGAAAGTGAGAATGAAGCAAAAGAAGCAAAAAAGAAACAAAGGAGAGAAAGAAAAGAGACTGAAGGAGACAATGAAAGAAACAAACAAACAAGGAAGGGAAGAGACAGAAAGGAGACCAAGAAAGGAGGAGTGAAAAAGATCGGGACAAAAGAAAAGGATGAGAAAGAAAATAGAAAAAAAGAAAGAGGAAAAAGGGAGTGTGCTCTGAGGCATTTATTTGTTGACAGGCTTCTTATCAGGAAGACAGATGAAATTGATGATGCAACCCTGCTTGGATTCCAAACTGCTGCAGTTGCGCATATAGTTGTGGGGGGCTCAATACTTCTACATAGGCCCTCCTGCCTAAAGCTGCATATCGTGTATGAAATCAGAAAATTGATAGACTACGTTTTCACCAGATGTAAGAATGCAATTTTTCTTTTGTTCAGCTATTTTTTTTAATACTGCTGCACATTATGATTGGTCTCACGAGTCAAAGAAAATAAAACCACTATCTAAATGTATGTTCAAGATCCCCCACCAAAAAAGTGTATATTTATCCATTGGAAGGCAACATCTTTCTGTCAAATCCCCATCTCTGTATTTTAATTGCCATTTGGTGGAGCCTTATTCTGTCTTTTGTTTTTGTTGGAGTGTTTCTGGGTACCCCTGTTGTTTCCTTGATATGTGATAACAGCAGGTTTATCCCTGCTGTGAATTCACACCTGTCCCACACTCATTTTATGCACTGCACTTCACTGCTTCTTAACTTCAAGCTGAAAAGAGTTAAGCAGAATTAAAAAAACACAGAAGGATATTTATGAAGTTTGTAAACATCTTTGCAAGGATTAGAGGAATACTTTTGAAGGTGTCTGACGTAGAACATTTAGCTCCAGCCCAGCCCACAGTCCCTGATGGTGGGTGGGGTGGGAAGGGGGTTAAAGTCCTTTCAGCCCAATGGGCGTTGCACTACTGAGGGAGACAGGAATTAATTTTGGTAGATAACGGCCATGGTTTAAATCAACCAACTACGGCTCGAGTCACAAAGCACTTTTGACCATAAATCTACATTTACACCTATTAGGTGTCCACAAAATGTTACCTAGACGTCAGTGCCTTACCTACTACACAACTGTGTACTGTGTACAAGTTCACAATATCAAACTCGGTGCAAGGGGTGGGGAATGGGCAGATCAAGATGTGGTTTGCCTTGAGAGTTTGTGAACGCCCAAAAGCTTGTGAACTAGGTTACCTTCACAAACAATACTCTGACTATACCACTTCAGAAATGGTTAGAGTTTTCATCAGCCTGGCTGATGAGGGGTGATACCCCGAAACCGATCCCAGGATGCTTGTTTCCAGTCCAGGGAGGACCTGGCCTGTCAGTTCTGGCTGGATTGTTTCCATGGGGAGCAGGGTCAAGACTGATTTGCATATGGCTGGGTCCAAATGAGCATGGCATGGTGAGCCAAAAAACCATGAATTTAGGCCCAAATCTCTGTACTGGGGTGAACGATTAACATTGTTCAAAATTTCGTCCATCAATTGTTCTTTTTGTACTTTCTAAAAGTGGCATTTCTAAAATAGTAATGGGCTTTATGCAGTGCACATTGGGTGGTCCCACATACTTGGCGAGAAGTACTGCCCTGACACTTTGGTTGACTGGAGTCACTGGAGATGTAGCGGGCGAGACTGGTTGTGGTTAGAAGAATGGGGCGCACCAGGGGCAACGGATTGAGGGCCTCCTCGCAAACTGTTGGTGCCGGGGACGCTGATCCGCCACAGCAGGTGATGGGCCAGACGGCTCCTGATGACCACCTGGACGCTATCCTACAGGCCATTGAGCGTTCTCGTACATCCATGGAGGCTAAATTAGACAAGGTGCCGCTGGATCTTACCCTGCTTCATGCCGACCACCGAAATTTAAAGGAGCGGGTCACTGCCGTAGAGCAGGAGGCAGCTGAATTGAAGCCTGCCACGGAATTTCAAGAAAAACAACAGAATGCACACGAAGCTCGGATCCGGTATTTGGAGGAGCACATGGAGGATGCAGAGGGCCACTCCCGGAGGAACAACCTCCGGTTGATTGGGCTGCCGGAGGGTGCAGAGGGACAGGACGCGGTCACATTCCTGGTGCATTGGCTGAAAACCATCTTACCAAACACGGAATTCTCCCCATTCTTCACCATAGAGCGGACACATCGCGTCCCGGCCAGGAAGCCGGCCCCGGGGACCAGGGCACGCCCGCTCATCTTCAAACTACTACACTTCAGGGATCGGGATGTGATCCTCCGTGAGACAAGGAAGTTGGATGACATCCAATATGAAAACACTAAGGTGCTGTTCTTTCCGGATTATACAATGAAGGTTCAACGTCCTGCAATACGTACCTGTTATGGGCACGGGACGCCACCTGGTGAAGTGGTTTGCAGAATCAATCAGGGAGCATACTCTGGTAGACTTACTGCCGTTGCGAGTTAAATGGGAGGCAGATCGGGGTAGGCCCTATTCGGAGAAGGAGTGGTCGATGGTACTGGAGAGTCCCAGACTGGTCCCCAGGAACGTTCGTTTCAGACTAATTCTGTTCTACATTGTCCATAGGGCCTATCTCTCTCCTGACAAAATAAATAGATATTTTCATAGACAAGGTGCGTGCTGCCCGTGCTGCAGGCTGGTAGATGCCAACCTATTACATATGCTCTGGTCCTGCCCTGATCTGCGTACATACTGGGAGGGGATACTTGGGGCACTGGCCACTAGCACGGACAGGGAGGTGCTGCGGACCTGGGAGGCTTGCATCACTGGAGTGTTCCCAAGAAACAAAAAGCATAAAGCATCCAGTAGATTTCTGGATTTGGGTTTCACTGTGGCCAAACGCATAATTACACGCCGGTGGAAGGCGTAGGAGCCCCCGCCGATTAAGGCTTGGTTTTTATCCATGCTGAATTGGGTGAAGGCGGAGGCGGTTTCCTTAGTGCGGGAGGATACGTTGGGGCTGCATAAATTCCCCATTTCTGCTGCGTGGAATGCAATGCTGTGTACGCTGCAGGGGCTGTTGTCTTCGGACGACCCCTTGGATGTTCCTACTCCGGACTAATAGTGTGTCATGCATTTGTAGACTTCGACCAAAGCTGTGATTTGATTTGCAGGCAGCATCCGTTACACCCCACACTGTAAAGCAATTCTCTCTGTAGTCAGGGCGAGCACCTCTATGATAGTTGACAGGGTTCCGTCTCAAAACGCTTGGGAACTGTGACTCCTTCCCTGCCTTGATGTGGCTCCTGTTTCCCTTCCTATCCTCCTTTCCCGTTAGTGTTTTTACATTTAGTGTTCTTTTCATAAGATGGTTTGATCATATACACAGGCTGATGTGATATGGCGGAGTGAAGCCATAAGAGCCGTACATATGTATTTAAATATGATTATATAGTTGAGTTCTATTGTACCACGACGAGACTAACAAGTGTTGTTGACGGAGGGAAGAGGCCCTGTGATTGCTGGGGTGTGCCACCTGTTGTTATCTGTTACACCTACTGATATTGAAGAAACCGTGCCATTGAGCTGCTGCATTGTAAGTTGGTTCTTGACTACCTATCTACTGGCACTGCGGGATCATTTTTATGATGGAATACTGTATCTGTTCTTGTTTATGTATAAAACTCTAATAACCAGATCAACAAAAAAAAAGGCGACCAAGTTACCACTGTGTCTGTCCATACATCACCAGTGCCCGTCATGGACGCTTCTCTTCTCTCTTCCCAGCCTCAGAGGAAATAATCTGGACGTTTGGTCAGAGCTCCGCGACAACTTACCGAGGAGTTGTAAAGTATATACAAATGCCTGAAAATTATTTTATTTTTTTAACAAGGGGGAGATATAGTGTCTTGCGAGTTAGCGATGACGGGACCTTTTGGTTCCTGATGGACTCCGTAGAACTATGACGTAAGTGTTCCGGTGTGGTGAATAGAGTTCATGTTTAGAACATTGAGTTCGCAGTTACATGCTGAAGAATAAAAGCATGTAATACTAAGCTACGTGTGTTGCATATTCATTTGCCAGTGCCCAGGCTGGGGAGGACGCTACACCCATGACTATCAATAAGCTGCCATTATCCCCTAGGAATGAGGTTACCCATGCCCAGAAAGGAACACTTTGGTGGAACTCCTCATGTCCGGAAAAGGTTAGTGCTGTTCTGTGGAAGAAACATAAAAATGAATGCAGAGCATTTTCCAGGGGACTCACGAAACAAGTTTCCTCCAAAGTAATACATACAGAGATCACCAGAAATTAAATTAAAAATGGGTCAGCTCAGGCTTACTGAGAAGACATACGTTTGACTCTACATGTGTACCGAATGGTAAGTTCTGATGGCCGGATTCTAATGCCATTGAGCACACCACCCATTCTAGAGGCCAGCCTGGGTTTGAATGTGCTGCACCCTATGCAAGTGAAACAAACACACTTTGTTTTAGGGTGCTGACATAGAAAGCAGCAATGCTGCCCAGACCAAGACTACCACTTATTTGGTCTCTATCCTGTGTTTTGGGGCTATCACATGCAGAAATTCCCAAAAAGGCTGAGCCACTGGGGATCCTTGAATGACCTTGAAAAGGGAACTCATTTCCACAGAAGGGGGGAAACAACCCCACTGGTTTATTTTATGATTGTTGCTGTGAACTGGTTGATAGTCTATCACTTGCATGAGAGGAAAGGAATTACTTATGGCCTGATTTAGAGTTGAGAGGCAATGAGAAAGTAGCCAAAGTCTGGAGGAAGTAGTCAGTGCTTAATTTAAGCCAGTGGGTTTATGTCGGGTGCAACACACTCATTTATGGGGAGTGGTGCTTATTTTTCCTCAACAAACTTTGATCCAGAGCAGAAGGGAGAAAAACACCATAGGGGGGACGAAAGAGGAGGAGAAAGGCAGAAAACAGTGCTAAAGGGAGAAAGCAGGAATGAAAAAGAGGTGGGAGTGTCTGGTGGTGGATTAAAGAGATAAGAGGTAGAAGCAAGACTACTCAGCCTTGGTATTCAGCATCATGACCTTCGATAGCACCGGCTGCAACTCCTGAACAAAGCTTTGAGCCCCTGCACTTATTCTTTACAAATTAAGCACTGGAAGTAGTGAATCTAGACAAGAATCCACTAATAGAATTTCTTCAACCATACTGTCCATATGTTGGAGAAAATGCCACTGGTGGAGTCTTCAGATTTAACACACCCTCTACAAATTTTGGAATTTTTATTTACCACCCAACTCCTAAAGAGAACATTTTCAGGTCGACCCTACTAGACAGAGCATGCGCTGCCTGTCGTGAGGCATTTTGTGGTTCACCAAGAGCATAGAGAGCCTTGGCAGCTGCCCATTACTTACCACTGGTTGGCTTTCCTTGTCACTCTTACTTGCCTGCTTCTGATTGGTGTCCCAGCTTGTCAATCTTGTGCTCGACCCTCTCATGGATCATTGCCTCCTTATCTTCTCTTTGATCGGCTGGCATTGCTGCTTCCACTGCTTGCTCTTCAAGCACTACTTTTTTCTTTCGCGTGAAGCTCTCCTTTACAATGGATGTGTTTTCAAGTACTCTCCCTCAAGTACATCTCTCCACCTGCTCTCTGTTGCCCAACTGCTTCTACCCTCCACCTCACTTTTTTGGGGGGGAGTTTTATATAGCGCAAACTCGACCCGAAGGTATCAGAGCACTTTGCATGAGAACCAGTTGCGTTACAGACGGACACATGCATTTTTGTTAGGCACGGGGAGATTAAGTGATTTGTCCAGAATCACAGGATGTTGAGCGTCCCTTCCGAGACTCGAACCCGGTTCCCCAGCTCCGAGGTCGACCGCTCTAGCCGTTAGGCGGCATCCACTTCTGCACATGCCTGTGTGTTTTCCCACATTGCCATGTGTTGCTTTCGCTTCTACCCACCCCGTTGTTTTCTCGTCCCCTCCAGCCTTTCCCCCGTTGCTTACAAGTCCCATCCCGGTTCAGAGTTCACCATCCCCTGTGTTGCTTTGCCACTCTGCCTAATCCCTTCCCCTTGTTGTACCAACTCAAATCGGTAACTAAAAAGAAAAAAAAAACACCCACACCATTTTATAGATGTGCACTTGCATGGTGGGCACGATTACAAAATGACGCAGGCAACTACATCGACAGCTTTTCTTTTTTGTTTTTTTAGGTCGAGCCTAGGCAGGGTGCATGCGCTGTCTGCAAGACCTGCTGTATTCACTATATGGAGTGTAATCCCGCCTGCTGCTTACCATAGGTTCACTCCAGCATCGCACTTCTTTGCTGCCGCCTCATTGGTTTGTGCTCCTGATACATCACTTCTGTTTGGAGGTCAGGAGCACTGCTAAACTACATATTAATTCCCCTTAATTAGTGGCCATCCACTTTGATGCAGGTACTATTTATTCTTTGCAAAACCAAAGGGGATGATGGACGGAGTGTTGAACATTGCAAGCACTCACCCCCAGTCAACTGATCTGGGTTTAATCCATCATCATTCTTTAGCTCACTCCGCCACCCCAGTTCAGACATGGCCATATGCAAATCAGTCTGACCCTGTGCCTCATGGGAACAGTCCAGCCCGAACTGCCAAGCCATGTCTTCCCTGGACCGGAAACAAGCATCCTGGGACCAGTTTCGGGTTCATAACCCTCATCAGCCAGGCTATCTTGAATCCAGTGGCAAAGTGAGCAAGGGACCCACGTCTGGGCATACCCTGCCAACTTAGGGCAAACTTAGCAAAACCAAAGGGGATGATGGACGGAGTGTTGAACATTGCAAGCACTCACCCCCAGTCAACTGATCTGGGTTTAATCCATCATCATTCTTTAGCTCACTCCGCCACCCCAGTTCAGACATGGCCATATACAAATCAGTCTGACCCTGTGCCTCATGGGAACAGTCCAGCCCGAACTGCCAAGCCATGTCTTCCCTGGACCGGAAACAAGCATCCTGGGACCGGTTTCGGGTTCATAACCCTCATCAGCCAGGCTATCTTGAATCCAGTGGCAAAGTGAGCAAGGGACCCACGTCTGGGCATACCCTGCCAAATTAGGGCGAACTTAGCAAAACCAAAGGGCATGATGGACGGAGTGTTGAACATTGCAAGCACTCACCCCCAGTCAACTGATCTGGGTTTAATCCATCATCATTCTTTAGCTCACTCCGCCACCCCAGTTCAGACATGGCCATATGCAAATCAGTCTGACCCTGTGCCTCATGGGAACAGTCCAGCCCGAACTGCCAAGCCATGTCTTCCCTGGACCGGAAACAAGCATCCTGGGACCGGTTTCGGGTTCATAACTCTCATCAGCCAGGCTATCTTGAATCCAGTGTCAAAGTGAGCAAGGGACCCACGTCTGGGCATACCCTGCCAACTTAGGGCGAACTTAGCAAAACCAAAGGGGATGATGGACGGAGTGTTGAACATTGCAAGCCCTCACCCCCAGTCAACTGATCTGGGTTTAATCCATCATCATTCTTTAGCTCACTCCGCCACCCCAGTTCAGACATGGCCATATGCAAATCAGTCTGACCCTGTGCCTCATGGGAACAGTCCAGCCCGAACTGCCAAGCCATGTCTTCCCTGGACTGGAAACAAGCATCCTGGGACCAGTTTCGGGTTCATAACCCTCATCAGCCAGGCTATCTTGAATCCAGTGGCAAAGTGAGCAAGGGACCCACGTCTGGGCATACCCTGCCAAATTAGGGCGAACTTAGCAAAACCAAAGGGCATGATGGACGGAGTGTTGAACATTGCAAGCACTCACCCCCAGTCAACTGATCTGGGTTTAATCCATCATCATTCTTTAGCTCACTCCGCCACCCCAGTTCAGACATAGCCATATGCAAATCAGTCTGACCCTGTGCCTCATGGAAACAGTCCAGTCCGAACTGCCAAGCCATGTCTTCCCTGGACCGGAAACAAGCATCCTGGGACCGGTTTCGGGTTCATAACCCTCATCAGCCAGGCTATCTTGAATCCAGTGGCAAAGTGAGCAAGGGACCCACGCCTGGGCATACCCTGCCAACTTAGGGCGAACTTAGCAAAACCAAAGGGGATGATGGACGGAGTGTTGAACATTGCAAGCACTCCCCCAGTCAACTGATCTGGGTTTAATCCATCATCATTCTTTAGCTCACTCCGCCACCCCAGTTCAGACATGGCCAGATGCAAATCAGTCTGACCCTGTGCCTCATGGGAACAGTCCAGCCCGAACTGCCAAGCCATGTCTTCCCTGGACCGGAAACAAGCATCCTGGGACCGGTTTCGGGTTCATAACCCTCATCAGCCAGGCTATCTTGAATCCAGTGGCAAAGTGAGCAAGGGACCCACGTCTGGGCATACCCCTGCCAACTTAGGGCAAACTTAGCAAAACCAAAGGGGATGATGGACGGAGTGTTGAACATTGCAAGCACTCACCCCCAGTCAACTGATCTGGGTTTAATCCATCATCATTCTTTAGCTCACTCCGCCACCCCAGTTCAGACATGGCCATATACAAATCAGTCTGACCTTGTGCCTCATGGGAACAGTCCAGCCCGAACTGCCAAGCCATGTCTTCCCTGGACAGGAAACAAGCATCCTGGGACCGGTTTCGGGTTCATAACCCTAATCAGCCAGGCTATCTTGAATCCAGTGGCAAAGTGAGCAAGGGACCCACGTCTGGGCATACCCTGCCAACTTAGGGTGAACTTAGCAAAACCAAAGGGGATGATGGACGGAGTGTTGAACATTGCAAGCACTCACCCCCAGTCAACTGATCTGGGTTTAATCCATCATCATTCTTTAGCTCACTCCGCCACCCCAGTTCAGACATGGCCATATGCAAATCAGTCTGACCCTGTGCCTCATGGGAACAGTCCAGCCCGAACTGCCAAGCCATGTCTTCCCTGGACCGGAAACAAGCATCCTGGGACCGGTTTCGGGTTCATAACCCTCATCAGCCAGGCTATCTTGAATCCAGTGGCAAAGTGAGCAAGGGACCCACGTCTGGGCATACCCTGCCAACATGAGGCACAGGGTCAGACTGATTTGCATATGGCCATGTCTGAACTGGGTGGCGGAGTGAGCTAAAGAATGATGATGGATTAAACCCAGATCAGTTGACTGGGGGTGAGTGCTTGCAATGTTCAACACTCCGTCCATCATCCCCTTTGGTTTTGCTATGTTCGCCCTAAGTTGGCAGGGTATGCCCAGACGTGGGTCCCTTGCTCACTTTGCCACTGGATTCAAGATAGCCTGGCTGATGATGGCTGTAAGCCAGAAACCGGTCCCAGGATGCTTGTTTCCGGTCCAGGGAAGACATGGCTTGGCAGTTCGGGCTGGACTGTGAGGCACAGGGTCAGACTGATTTGTATATGGCCATGTCTGAACTGGGGTGGCGGAGTGAGCTAAAGAATGATGATGGATTAAACCCAGATCAGTTGACTGGGGGTGAGTGCTTGCAATGTTCAACACTCTGTCCATCATCCCCTTTGGTTTTGCTATGTTCGCCCTAAGTTGGCAGGGTATGCCCAGACATGGGTCCCTTGCTCACTTTGCCACTGGATTCAAGATAGCCTGGCTGATGACGGCTGTAAGCCAGGAACCGGTCCCAGGATGCTTGTTTCCGGTCCAGGGTAGACATGGCTTGGCAGTTCGGGCTGGACTGTTCCCATGAGGCACAGGGTCAGACTGATTTGCATATGGCCATGTCTGAACTGGGGTGGCAGAGTGAGCTAAAGAATGATGATGGATTAAACCCAGATCAGTTGACTGGGGGTGAGTGCTTGCAATGTTCAACACACCGTCCATCATCCCCTTTGGTTTTACTATTTATTCTTTGCCAAGCCCCTTTATGTCGAGATTTCAAAGAACTTTTTTTTAATTGTTGCTTTTCCGTCAATCACTGCTTATTTTGTTTTGCTTCGGTTGCCGTGTTTCATCTTCACGTCTTTCCTTGTTTTCCAATGCGAACGTGTGTCATGTTTTGCTGGTTTCTTGTTCCATATTGAGGCAGCCCTCACCCTCCCTTAGTCTGTTCCCCGCCTCTGCAGCACACACAGCGCTGTCTCTCCTCTGGTTGCAGTCAGCGCTCCTGGAGCTGCCCAAGAACCGCCTTCAATACTTTCAGGCTCTTAGCCCGGCCATGTGCAAGGGGGAGGAGGAAGAGAAAGGATCCGTGAACTTCCCCGGGTCGTGGGTAAGGTCTCCCCTCTCTGTGTACCCCTTGCCTTCAACACCCCCCATAGCCCTTGGGACCTCTTCTCCTCAGACACCCTGTTACCCATGCACATTGCTCAGGTAGCGGATCCTCCTCCCCGGGGGCAGTAGTGCCACACTCCATCTTAAAACACTTCCCCCACCGGGTGGGGGACACTGGAAGTCACTCATGGAATCGGCCGCTCGTCTGCAGCCTCCAATTCGTTGGCCACCAAAGCCCATGATCTATTCAAAATGCAATCTGAGCCCCTCACTAGGAAATGTAACCCTAAACTCTAAGACAGTAGTACACCCAACCACTCTGAAGGTACCCTGATCCGCTTGAGAGGTGCACCTCTGCCTTAAGCACCTTCACCATTTGTCAGTGCAGAGACAACTCTGCCTTTTTTGTCCCCAAGCTGCAGCGCCCAAATGTAATTATGTATCTGTTTACCATAGTGCCTACAACTGAAGGCTAAACTTCTTCCAAGTATTTGGTACTGCTGCACATAAGGAAGCTGGGGAACTAGAAAGTAAAATTGTTTGCAGGAACAGACACTGTGTTCGGTCATTGTGCGCCCAGCCTAATTGTGAAATACTTAGGGTTGGGATAAGAACGCGATCGTTTCATAAGCTTTCTTTTATTCAAAACCACAAGAGATGGCCCCTCACCCTCCTTTCACATCCCAGTCATTTTCGATAGGACCTATTTTAATTGCACACGCCAACACCCTTATTGCTTTCTGAGAGTACAGAAGAAAGCAATGGCAACATTTAGAAACTCATTTAGACTTTGCGGTTTGCAAGTGGTAGTTAATATTATCACTTTCCTCTGTATACTATCGTTATACTTCACCCTTTCTTTTGTGCCTCTTCCCTTGGCGATCCACCCATGGACTTTATTGTATAAATAATGCATGTGTCAGCATCCCTCTTCTTGTGTACACCTTGCACAGGGCATTCTTACACTTTAGCACAGAGATGTCACTGCAGTGATACTAGTTACAGCCTTCTTCTAGGGGGTGGTTTAAACAGAGATGCTAATCTGCTTTAGGGACATGCCCACCAGTTCGGCTTGGATTGCTCCTATTGAAGCAGGACCAATGCTAATTTGCATATGACTGGCTCCTTTCTGAGCTCAGGTGACAAGGTGAGCAAACGAATGATGGAATGGGGTGTAGCCACGTAGTTACCAGTGGCTGAGATTAATTCAAACATTCCATCCATTACTTTTTTGTTTTACTCAATCTACATTAGGCCAAGCCTGTAGCCTCTAACTTCAAAGTGTGCACAAATGTACCCCTTTATGTTATTCTCCTATAGACATTTTATCTATGGATTACAGTCCCATTACCTCGCAGAGTGCCGCCAAAAAGCATAGTTACCCTTAAATGAAGGATCATCTTATGCAGTGTCAGACTGTTGATTATATGTGTGCCAGTTCTCTTGTGATGTCCCGAATCATCTACTTTTGTATGTTCTAGGGAGTACTGACTGTTAGCTATGTATGTGCTTGTGTACGCATTTATATGAATATGTGCAATTTTAAATGTCTATACGTGCGTAGGATGGCTTCTGGAAGTGTGTAATTGCATGTGTAACTGTGCGACTATATGCACATATCGCTTAGAGATAACACACACAAATCTAGTCGGGCAGTGGCGGCTCCTCCGCAATGGCGGAGGAGTGTTGCCCCACTGCCTGGCGCAGAGCCAGCAAACGAAAAATAAAACGATGCTCTAGCAGCGTTTTATTTTTCGTTTGCAAGCTTGTGATGGAGGGGCGGGGCATGGGAGGGTGGAGGAGGAGTGCTTGTGCCTGAGACAGCCGGCCAAACACACACGCTCACCTAGGTTTCTCCAGCCCGGCTGCATTCAGCAGCCGAGCTCGAGAAACCCCCACAGACTCCCTGGTCTGAGCAGGGCGTCTTTTTAGCCTGCAGCACAGGGATTGGATGGGAGCCAGGGAGAGGCCAGCAAGAGCGACGCAACACAACGGGGGAGGCGGCCGGCGGTGTCAGGTAAGTTTTTAAAATTATTATTAAACCCTTTTGCCCTTCCCCCCCATGCTCGCTTTACCCCCCCTGCGCTTCCCCTACCTGCATCCCCATCCTTTGTTAATGGCGGCTGCCACTGGGTGCAAATGCTATTTCAAAGCGTTGGTATATTAAAGGCAGATAGTTTGCCTTCAACAATGCACGCTATAAATGTCACTTACCCTTATGACAATTTATGGTTTATAAATGGCAGCAAATAGCTGTGTTAAGAGATATATTGTTTGCATTAAGAGATATATTATGTGAAACTACTGATTATCATTTACAACACCAATAGCGCTAACTCTTGCAAATGCGAGACCTATTGCATTGCAAATGCTTGTTTAAATTTAGCCACACTGCACAGCATCGCAGAAACTGTGCAGTTTGGCTAGAAATCATTGGGAAAGCCAACAAGTCACAAAGGCGAGACCTATTGGCTTTACCAGCACTTCTTTCTTTCCTTCCCCATCCTTGTTTACCACCAAGGCAGGGGCAGGAAGAAATAATCTGTCCTATATGCTGGTATTTCTTTTCCTGTGTAATAAGTTCCAAGTCTTATGACTTCGTGCACATTCCAGCTGCAATCGCACTCATGCAGAAAATCAGATTATAATCAAGTCATCTGCAGAAAGAAACACTTTTTGGCTCCAGTCCACATCGTTTTTTTCATCCAACTGAAAAATGTCTCCCTCGCTTGCACGCTTGGACTGTATCCTGGCGCGGAGCGTCCCTCAGAGGGCGGTGTTTATATTATTCCGCTCGGCATTTACACGGAGCCATCCAAATTCGGACCTTTAATTGCTCTTCTTCTGCAATTATTTGGCAGGACAAATGTTTCCACTTCCAACAGGGAACTCTAAGGGAATCTCTTGAGAGTGTATCAGGCACAAAATGCAGAATTAAGCGGCTAATTCCTTGATACCGTATTCTACGTAGAAAAGAAAATTACCGTCCAACATGAGCTTTGCTTTCCAAATAATTGGGAAAGGAGAGCAAGCTAATGACGTCTGTGGGAAGGGAAGCCATGTTTAGAAATTCCAAAGCTTTTATTTTCTATTTCTACCGATGAGTTAATTTCCTCATTCGTTGTTAATTAGTAGCACACTGTGGTGTGTTTCCTCCTGGGCATGGTGGTGGTGTACTATGGTGGTTAGAGCACGAAACAACCTCGAGCCTATCGAATAATCAAGAACATTTAACTTAGTGACGACATGTCTTCTTTTGTTGAGTTTGCTAAATGGAAAATCAGGATCATCTTACAGAAACATTATATTGCTGCAACAAAAACAAGCCTTTGCAAATGTAATAGATTTCGCCTTGCCCAATATTCTCTCCAAAACCCTGGCATTGTCGAAGAGATATATGTTCTGTGTTTTGGAGAAGTTGGATATGGTTGCATACATGTTACATGTGTTGATCTGATGTCTCTCTTCCTTGATCTTGCTTGAACTTCAATGTATCCCAAATTATTTATTTTCGTGTTTTTTTCATACAATGGCTGCCCACAATAAACCAGGAATTTCTGTGATTAAGTCAGGGCCAGCATTATTCTATGGTGGGCACCATCACGCCATGCAGCCTCACAATAAGTCTTAAGTGACCCATATAAACAGGGAATGGCATTAGCAGGTGTGGATGCCATGGGTGCCCACAATATGTCAGGAATTTTAACCATAGTGCAAGAGCCATCATGTGTCATGGATATCCATAAATAGCCTGGAATTACCACTGTTGTGCCAGGGTGATCATTGTGACGGGATGGGGCACAATTTGATTCCCTCAATGGATCGCTATGCATCTTTTTACTAAGACAGTTCCCAGAGAAATCATAAGTTGTTTAATTTTACAGCAGATATCCTCAATGAGCACTGTTTTATGGACTTCTTGTTCCCATTGCTGAAGGCAAGCTTCCCACCACTTCATGTCTGAACCCAGTAAGTGCAGCTCCATGTCCCAGTTTACAGGGGAAGGAGGCGCACCGATTGGGCTGGATATTTTAAGTAGGCCAACTGATCATCAGCATACATTGGCACAATGTGTGTTGTGGTCTTGATCTATATGTCCCAGTGCATCATTATCTCCCTCAGCCTGCAGATCATGGGCTCTACTGCAAGCAAAAGCAATATGGAAGATAATGAACAGCCCTGCCTGGGCTCCTCTATCCAATGCCCAGGAGTCTAAGATCCAGCCCCCTATGTTCACCCTAGCCTTCAGTTCCACATAAGAAAGTTTGAGCCAGTCAAGAAAGGTAGACCCAAACCCCATTTGACCCATAACAATCCAGGTGTGGTGCAAGCCCATGGTTCCAAAGGTGCACTTTATATCCAGGGTCTCCAGGGGGCGTAATCTCCCCCAGAGGTCTTAAGTGAGCACAATATATGCATTAGTTGCCCAATATCCTACCAGCAATAAATCTCTTTTGGTCTTCATGGATAAGGGATTCTATTACCCGAAGAAGTCTGTTTGCTAAGGCTTTGCTGGGCAGCTTTACATCTGTATTGAGCATTAACAAGGGTTGCTATGCATGATATCAAAGCATTATCTTTACTATCTTTAGGAATCAGGATAATCACTGCTTCCTTCTAGCAGGGATGGGGAAGACAGCCCAACCCCTGTACCTCTTCAAAAACTCCCAGCAGCTTATCTAGGAGGAATGAAGGTACTACCTGGTATAAATCGGCAGGAATACCTTTGGTCCCTGGTGGTTTGCCCCCTTGCTTCCCAATTAAATCATCCTTAAGCTCATGTATATAGCGCAGGGCTTCCAAAGTGGTATGGTGTTTGCCCATAAACCGTGGAGTTGCATCACACTTAAGTAGCCCAGCAGCTCCTCTCTCAGTAGATTATGGGATGAGCATAGCCCCCTGCCAAATAGTCCATGCATTTTACGTTTATTTGCACACTAGCTACTATAGCCTGTCCTCCTTCTTGACACAAGCTCAGAATATGTGGGTGGGGTCTTTCACATTTTAGTAACCACAAGCATCCGGCCAGAAAGGTCGCCCCTCTCTAAAAACCTGTTGCCCGTAATGTGTGTGGGGAAATTGGTCTAATTTAGTCCTAGTATCCCCGACTTGGTATTTGATATCTATAGCTATTGATTTTTATAATGGTCTAGTACTACTTTTCTAAGTATATCAGCGTTTTCCAACTGTCAAGAAGTGTACATTCCAACTGCTTTCATACTTCTGTAACCGAGGATGTTGTACCAGGCTCTCTCTGCAGGGTCACCCCAAAACCTTTTGCCTTTTTACTTCCATTTTTGCTGAATTCGTTATTGTTGGCCTTAGGACCCTGTGCACGTTACCTCTGCTAACCAGTGCTAAAGTGTTTGCGCTCTCTCCCCAAAACATGGTTTAATTGGCTTATACCCAATTGACATATTTAATTTACCTGTAAGTCCCCTGTAGAGTGGTAGAGCATATACTCAGCAACTGTAAATTAAATTCAACTAGTGGGCCTGCAGCACTTATTGTGCCACCCACTTGGGGAGTGGCCAAGATGGCAGTCGAGCTCTCCTAAGGCTCCTGTCGCCCGCTACTTATCCTCTTCAACAGTCCAGACAGCATTTCTCTACCGCTCCAGGAGGCTCCCCAACTGACGACAGCTTTCTCTGTCACCCTCTCTGTCATTTTTTAGCTGCCTGTGAGACTCCGAGCTTGGATGGTGGCCCTGCCTAACTGGGCCTTGTTCTGCTGCTGGAGCGGTGACCACAGGGCCGTGGGCCTCCTTCCCCCCTTCCTCGTTGCTGCTGCCCGGGCCTGGACTGGGGACTGACCGGCACACCTGCTTATGTTCTGCTGTGGTGCTGTGCCTGGGGCCTCCCTGGTGGCGGGATTGCCATGCGTCTAATGGTGCCTGAAGTTACGAAGCGGAGGCTGTGCTGACGTAGTCCTCTGTTGCACATTCATGCCTGTGGCCGTGATCGCTGCTTGGCACCGGATCTGCGGATGAATCAGGCCTGGCCTGCAGGTCGGAGCCCTGGAGACTAGACCGCTGCCCGCCAATCCTGCGCTGCTCCCCTGTCGGGCTGTGGCACTGCGGTCCCCTACGTTGGGGCAGATCACTGTGGGTGGTGTTGGTCCGGTTGTCTCGGCAGCGGGTGGGGACCCCGTGAGACTTGCCCTGTCTGCAGCGGAGTGGGGGGTGGGACCAGGCCCCCTGGATTGCTCCGCCAATACACCCTCTGCACCTGCAGATTTGGTCCTCTGCTGTTGATCCGGGTGGAGCTCAGCAGAGGTAGGAGGTCACCACTGTCCATCTTCCCCACCTGCGGTGTGGGGCCCTGGTGGCGGAAGGCTGGGTGCCTCCCTTTTGTGACAAGGGGCCAAGCTTCTCTGCAGTAACTGGTCATACTTTCGTGCCTTGGTGGCTCCTGGGGCCTGCATGCTGTTGGACAGCCTTGTCTTTCCCTGCATTGCTTATCTGGACATCGCTTTGGCGCACTGCAGTGCTGGCTGCGCTGGGCCCATCGGTCCACTTTGCTTTGACCTGCCTCCTCCCTGCTTCCCCCTCTGACTTGGCCTGCACTTCTGTTGCTCGGCCTGGGGGCCTTATGGCACCGGTGGATGGGGGAGCGCTGACTTCTGGGGGTTGTGGTCAACGACCGCTGACTGAGAGAGGGTCGTGCTTAGCGGCCACTTGAACCTGCTGTGGGCTGGCTGCTGGAGTGGCATGCGGGCCTGCCCTTTCCGAATCCTCCAGTGGCTGCCACTGGGTTGCAGTGACTGATGATGGTTCGTGGTAGGCCTCCCCACTCACGCCGGACCAGACACGTATGGACCAATACACGGTTCCCCCACCTGATGTCGGGGGGGCCATGGGGACCCCCCCCCTCCCTGCTTCCATGCCCTATCATCCCACCGTGGATCTGGGGATGATCCTCAAGGCCATTCAGGATTCCAGGGAGGCAGTAGAGGCCAAAGTTGATGGTCTCCGTGTGGACCTCTCCCTACTGCGCCAAGATCTCCGAAATGTTGTGGATAGAGTGACCGAGGTGGAGACACGGATCTCCATAAATGAAGATGAGGTTGCTACACTCAAACCAAGTATCTAAACTCTTGACCTCAGTTGCGGCTCTCTCTGAACGGGCAGAGGACGCCGAAAACCACTTAAGATGCAACAATCTCTGCCTCATGGGCCTATCTGAATCCCTTGCCGAGCATCTGGAGTGTGCTACGGGAGATTTTGTTTTGATACAGCTCTTGATGTTTTATTTCTAAGAAATGTTATGTATTTTTTTTTAATTAAAATTTTTATCACAACCACATTAAGATGTCTGCTTCATCCTTCCCAGGTCATGTCATCTGCTGGGGCGTTAGCAAGGCATCAGTGGGTACTTTGGAGTCTTGCACCGAAAATGCTGGTAGAGAAACAGCACATGGGCCTGAACAATGGTAGAATGTTTGTGAAAAAGAAAATTGGTGCACTTCCTCTCAGCCATGGAATGATGCCATTGTAACTGAGGCCGATATGTGAGAAAGGATTTAGCATTTCTTAACGGTCCGAATCAATATTTTGGGCCATTAAGAAATGCAGAACTGACTTTCCTAATTTACAAAGGCATATGCAGCATTGCAAAATGCGATTTCTACTGGGTATTATCAAAATAGGAAATCTCAAATAAGGATTTCCTATTTGCAATTTCCTTACCTCATGAACATAGCATTTCCTAATTGCGACTAGTCAAGAAAAGGGCATTTAGGAAATGCTATTACCAATGAATCACAATAGGTGGTAACCAGGTACAAACTAAAAAAATGCCCCCAAAATGCATCAGGCTCTTTCAGAGTAGCGGCTCTGGACGCCCAAATTCTTGTAATCCTTGAAGGAGGATGTAAGGGGTTATTTTATCCAGAGAAGCTCAAATGTTTTCAGTGTTCTAAGGCAGTGCTGAGAGTCAGTGGGTTTGAAAGTTCCCATGCAAAGTTATAACCAATCAAAGAGGGAAGTTGCTTTTTTTACCGCTGTGTAATTCTTCAGTGAGTCCTCACCTTGAACGCAGTGTCCATTGCTGGAGATTACAGACTCCATTACGTAAAATCTACAAACCTGTCTCATAAAAAGTCAGGGTGTAAATGGATTACCAAAAGTAATCTGTTTTCCTCTAAGGCAGGGTTATTCCACCCACAAGAAAGTTTGGCAATAGTTCCACTCAAAAGTAGGGTGGGCATGTGAGCCACCGCCCCTCCCGCCAGTGGGGATTCTGATGACACTCCACGGAGAAGAAGGTGTCCCTTAGATCCAAGCATGTCGAAGAGAGACCTGCCAACGCCTCCAACACACATATAGGCACTATATATGTTGAAATACCAAACTGTCAGCGAAGGTCCTCAGTAACAAGGGGAGGAACACTTATGCATGGGACACCCCTCCCCCTCCCCCCCACTAAAATTTGTTCGCTCTCTTGGTGGCGGTTGACTACCTTGTGCAGAGGTAGCTACTCATTTCTGTGTAATGAGGATCTACATTTCTGGAAGTATGAAGACAGGTTGCCAATACAGGGGATAACAAAACGGTTCAATGTTTGCAGCTGGAACAGCATGAAGAAAGATGCTTAAATATGCATAGTCTAGAAGAGAGGACGGAGGGGTCAGGAAGTGTAGAGAATCTGAAGACACTTGACACACCAGGTGTATAAACACAGTAATGAAGAGGAGCATGTTCCAACAGGTGTGGTTCTGAAATAGACAGCTGATCAGGAAAATTAGAGGGAAGCTTCAAGAAAGGTAGCAAACTTATGAAAATGCATTCTTGCACGAGTACTGAGAACAAACCCTGATATATTTCCAAATTAAGAAGTCTGGAAGAGACAAATGGGCATAATTTAGATGCCCAAACAGAGGAAGTTTGCACCTAGCTAGGTATAGCACCCAAGTGATAATGATCTTATAACATAATAGAGAGCAGCAGCATTATCACTTATTTAGGCACGTTCAATTAGACATGGGGAATAACTAATGGAATTATGGGTTCTGAGCAGCTACCATAAGCCTTTTTCTAGTGGTAATCTCCACGTCTCCCACTGGAGCAGTGCAGTATTACAGTATTTGAGTAATAATGTGAGATTAAGGCCCATATGTGTACATTGTGCGATTTCCGAATGGCGAATGCGACTCCATAGGAATAACTATTAGGAAATCGCAGTTTGCATACATTCCGTTCTGCGATTCTCAAATAGTGATTTCTACGGATTCGCTGTTTGGGAATCGCAAAATGGGAATTTCGTACATGTGGGCCTGAGTTTCATTTAAGCTACCTGACATGTTGTGTGTGTGTGTGTCTAAGTGTAGAACTTGTACATGATGACATCACCTGTAGAATATCTTTTGAAACTGATCGTAGTTTATGACTGAGTCCAAGTATAATATCTATGTTGAAAATGAGGACTGCCGCATTGTGGCTGAAGACTCTCATTTGTGTTGCTGATGTAGTTGGAGGAGCAGCTGTTAACAAAATGTAACACTGACTTTATATCTTCACAATAGATAGATTCATTGCATATATTGCATTGTAAAAATCATACTTTTTTCATTATACCTCATAATAGTATATTCTTTGGAATGTGTACTTCCTAACGTTGTGTCTTCTCTGCATGGTTTCTATGTAGACAAGTGTCTGTACACATTGTTGACGTATCTTTCTCTCTTGGTAGGCTTTTGGTTGTAAAAAAGAAACTTGAATTAAGCAGAAAATTTTACAAACTACTACAGATGTCGTTGACATACTGAGATGATAGTCATTTAATTTTTAGTAATGATGAAATGTGCATTGTGTGTCTGTGATGACGGACAATTCTTCATAGGGTCCTCCGTCATCGTTCCTCATATCCACCATTGATGGATACAATTACTTCAATGTTGGAATGGCGTACATCCATCTGTCATAACAACTTTGACGGAGTTGTATTCATGTATGGGGAGACGGATGACAGAGGACTGAGGTTCTGCTGAGAAATCGTCCTCCAGGATGACGGACAGTAGTCCATCAGGCCAAACCCTAAATATGGCAGATAGAAATGTGTCAGCCTGATAGACGGATCAGCGTCTCCATGATGGAGGGATGACAGTCTAAACCAAGCCCCAAGTCAGAATGTAGGAAATTGACCAGGGATTCCATTTCAGAGATTAAGGCAGAAGATATATTTTTGGACCAGGTTGACTTGCTTAGGGTATCTGACCTGTGTTCTATCATTGTCAGTGGGAAATCACATCTAGGTCCTGGTCTACAGCCAACAGTGACTACTGATTGGCACTTTACGTTTTCTTTGTTCTTTTTGCTTAAATCTTTAAAAGATCATACCTCTGGTTCCCCTGTTTGGATTTTTTCTTTTTGGTGTCATTTTATTAATTACATTTCTCTCTACTTTCATAAATTGGTTGTGTGATTTTTATTGTGTTTTGTTATGACTTTGAAAGTGTTAGTTACTGCTAAAAACTTTACACATTTTTCTACATTAAGATTGTCTACTCTGACTAATAGCTACCATGGGTTTGAGTCCATGTACAAATTATTAAAACTGTGGGGCATATTAGCAAGACCGGCGATAAAATTATCGCCGTTTTAGCGGCAGGAAACTGCCGCTAAAACGGCGATAATGGGCTTGATAATATGCGTTATAGAATTCCAATAGAAGCCCAGGTTAGATGTGCAGGACATCTAACCTGGGCTCTATTGAATTCTATACGCATATTAGCAAGCCCATTATCGCCGTTTTAGCAGCAGTTTCCTGCCGCTAAAACGGCGATAATTTTATCGCCGGTCTTGCTAATATGCCCCCGTGTTTTACCCTGACAAGTTTGTGATTTTATTCCTTACGGTGGACTCACATCTACCCTAATTAATAATAACCCACATTTTGTTACAAAGAAGAAAATGCAGTGCAGAGTGTTGAGTGCCAATTGAGGGGCATGGCCTGTGTGTGAGCCACAAGGTGCATGGAGACAGAAGGCAGTGGCTCTTTGAAGTTTTTGAAAGTCGGGAAACAAACTGCGTTATCTCAAGGCCACGGCCCCAGGCCCTCACAAACTGTAGTTGGGAGGAGCAGGTGCCAATGCACAGGAGGCCTCACAGCAGTGGCCCCGGCGGCCCTGAAGAGTCAGGTCCCGCCGAGCCCACAACAGTGGTCCGGGTGCATGAGCCACGTCCAGCACAGTGTCCTCGCCTCTTTCACCATCCCTAACGGTAGGTGCAGCTCGAAACTGTGCTCCCCCCACATGCGGGTCTGCTGGTGGCATCCCCCTCTCTCTTCATGTAGGAGAGGTGAGTTGGAGGGGTGTCCTTGCGGTGGGGGGAAGACAGGGAATAGTTGGTTGAGCTGGGTCAGCGGGCAGTTAGCAGGCTCAGCCAAGCTTGGCTATGGGCAGCGCACTGCTGTGGGAGTAAGCTGGGGGCTGGTTTCTGCCATGGCTGGTCGGCTGGCGGCCTGGGTGCGGCTTGTGGGCAGGGAGTTGGGCCTCACAAGGGCGGTGAGTTCGGTCATCTGGAGATGAGGAAGTGGGTGCATAGGTGCTCAGGAGAGCTGGGCTTCGTCAGTGAGAGTGCGGCATTAGGCCTCATAAGGCGGAGAGTGTTTGGAGGTCTCATAAGCTGGGAGAGTGTTTGGAGGGCATATCCAGGGAACCTATTCACCAGCCAATTCCGGGCATGGAGCTGAATGTGCCCTTACGATTGCAGTCCCCCTATGGTTGGGGCAAGTTTGGTTAGACCAGGTTTTTTTCCACCAGGGTTGCAGACTCATGGAAGAGTAGGCTTACGATCCCCCTGAGTGGCTCATTCCACTGGCTCAACCCCAACTTTACCATCTGGAGCCCAAAAAACCAGTAAAGATGACAGCTAAAAAAAATTGAGATCAGGCCATACAATGATCACCAGACTGTGCCCAAAGACCAAAGCTAACCCGCTGAGGAATAGAGCTCCCCATTTAGGTATACTTGAAGGTGGTGGTAAAATACCAGCTTTCTTTTCAAAAACTTTATGATGATAACCCCGCAATAATAGAAGCTGTGCAGTCAACTCCATTGGGGGAGCTGAAGGGGGTGGTCAACCCCCCTAAGGTACAGGTGGTAGATAGATTAGTGGGCTGCTCCCATCTCACCACATTCTCAAATGCAATTGTCCTCTTTGGCCAAGGCAGTTCTTTGTCCTCTCGGGGAGCGGATCTCTTTATGCTCATTGTAAAGGGGAAACAATATTGAGCTTTCACCTGTTCTCTTGGCCTCTCAGCTGTTTTTAAGTTTGGACTAAACTTTACCTGAGATCTCACCATTTAAACCGGTATTACCGGTCTCAGATAGGAGGGTGGAATTACCGCCTGAAATGACAAAGCAGCAGAAACAATCTATGATCCTGTTCTCAAGGACACCCAGTCTTGGATCAGGGTAATCTTTCTGCCTCACCGGACTTATTGCTGAACCCTCCAGTGACTACCTCAGAAGACTATGTATGCTTCTCCAGATCCTTGTAAAGTCTTGAACGCATTTTGGCATGTATTTTTTCCTTATTAGAAAAGAATTCTGACAGCTCAGACCACATTTTAGACATTCTATCAGTTATACTGAAGGAACTACCTGTAAACTTAAAGAGGCAGGAGAATAAGCCTAATGTAAAGAGCTTCGTATCCAGTGCAGCAGATATGAGTTCCCAGGTGTGCAGTCCTATGATCCTTCTGGATGGTGAGGAAAACAGATGTGATTAATCCTTGGTCCTAAGTGATCGTTATGCCTCCTTTATGGAGGAAGGGCTATCAGCCTATGAGGGTACAAATACCAGGCTAGTCCTTCCTGGCTCCACCCAGGCCTCAGGTGCATCAGGTGAAGTCTTTCCTATTTTCAACAAAGTCAATAGGATTAACCCGAAACTCACTACCCATGAGTCAGGTCATCAGCCGGGAAGGGTCCGTTGTAACCAAAAAGCTAGCTACTATGACCTCGCTTAAAAAATAATGTGATCGTAACTCAAGCCTAGAATGAGCAATTTGGAGGACCCATCACTGAAGACGAGATCCGCACAGCCATTACAGGGCTCAAACTTCAGAAATCGCCGGGGCCAGATGGGTTGACAGCTCAGTTTTATAAGACATTTAGCTCGAAACTACTCCCCCATCTTCTACCATTATTTAATTCTATGGCAGAGGGAGGAGGAGTGTCCTCCTCTATGAGCGAGGCCCTAATCTCAGTCATCCCGAAACCAGAAAAAGATCCTCAAAAATGTGAATCATACCGGTGTATAGCGCTCCTTAACCTAGACATCAAATTATATACGAAGGTCATAGTATCTAGGCTGGATAGCTTGCTACCAGAGCTCATACACCGAGATCAATCCGTCTTCATAGCAGGTAGACAGACACATGATAATCTACGAAGGTTGATTCACCTGGTTGAAAAAACTACCAAAAAATCAATGCCAGCAGCCCTCTTGCCGTTAAATGCAGAAAAAGCCTTCGACCGGGTGGATTGGTCCTTCTTATTCCATACTCTACGAAAATTTGGCTTTTGTGACCGATTTGTGGCCATGATTAGAGCCAATTACATACGACCCTGTGACCGGGTCCTAGTCAACGGAGTTAGCTATGATGTCTTCCAATTAGAGAGGGGGACTTGACAGGGATGCCCCCTTTCCCCACTATTGTTTGCCCTTAGTATTGAACCTCTGGCAGCTAAGATTAGATCGACACCCACTATTCGAGGCATCCCTTTTGGCGGAGAAGAACACAAGATTTCCCCATGATGTGCTGATGACTATTATGGACCCTATGAATATGTTGAGAGCCCTACGGACAGAGCTCCAACACTTGGAAATAGCATCCGGCTTCCATGTTAATGAGACCAGGGGCCATATGTATCAAAATTGGTTTTTGCGATTCTCAAAATGCGATTTTTAGCGAATAGCATTTTGAGAATCGCAAAACCAGATGTATATAAAAGATCGCAAATTCTGAGTGATTCGCAGAAAATCGCAGAATAATAATGCGAATACCTAATTTGCGATTCCTTAAGTGCGAATTCGCAAATAAGGAATCGCAAATTAGAGAATCAGCAATTCAGGTGCAGCTTGATGACATCACAACCAGGAAGTGTGACTGTCCATGCTGCACCTGATTGCCATAAGCTGAGTGAGAGGCTGGGAGGAGAGGGAAAGAACTGTGCACTGCTAGTCAGAGAAGGAGAAATGGATCCCCAGGAGAAAGAGAAGGAGCAGGAGGAGAATGTACGAAAAAGGAAGCAGATGTTTAGTGAGAGGGAGCAGGAGGTGCTCATTCAGGAAATGGTAGTCAGCCATGAGCTCCTGTTTGGGAAGAAATCCCTACGTGTGCCAGAGGCACGTAAAAGGAAAATTTGGCAGGCAATCCAGGAGAAGGTGAATGCCATCGGCGTGACCTACCGCACTGTGGAGGACCTCCGCAAAAGGTGGTATGACATGCGCCAAAGATCTAAGGAAAAGGTGGCAACAAGGTTGGCAGAGGTGAAGAAGACTGGTGGGGGAACATCCACCGCAACTGAGTCCACGCCCCTTGAGGAGTTGGTGGAGGGCACCCTTCAGCCCGAGAGTGTCAGTGGCGTGGCTGACCTGGACAGCTCCGACCCTCCAAACACCAGACAAGGTAAGATGCATGCCATTACTCCCCTGATACATCACCACCTCACTCACACACTCAGGAAACACCCAGACACTAAACAGGAATGCAACTCCAGTACATATTAACAAGCACACCCAGCAATGCATTATGGGAGATGTAGTCACATGCACCAAACAGCGGAGCAGTGAGACACAGCAAGGTAGAATCTGGATGAGTAATTCAGGGAAGGCAAAAAACAGACAGATAGTACTCATGTAACTCAAACTCTGAAAACTGTATTGCATGACCAATGCGAGGCAGGACACCAAATTAATGTGTGCATTTACATTCACAGCACCACCTGAAACACAGGAAGTCATTGCAGAGGGTGAGGATGCAGCCAACAATGAGGACCAGGCAGGGCAAGAGGAGCAGGAGGAAGACAGACCAACAATCCCTGTGCCATGCAGACGGCGCCTCATAGTGCCACCACTCCCACTGCTGGAGGCAGGACCACAGGACAGAAGTAGTGAAGCCCAGCTAGTCCAGGGCCAGCGTGCAGTACAGCACAGAGCACAGTCCCCTGTCCATCCTAGTGAAGGAAGTGGGTCCAGACGCAGGGCACGGCCGTCCACCAGCACTGCTGCCGTAGATGAAGACACCATGTTTGGCGGGCTTGAAGGCACCATGGTTAAAGTCCAGCGCCTGCAAGCAAAAGCATTAAGGTCAATACAGCGCCAGTTTGCCTCACACAACCACAACATGACCAAGATGAGGGATGGGTTCAGGGACATGACAGGTGCACTACAAGGACTGTGTTCCGAGCTGAGGAGAGAACGGGCAGCCAGGCGCAGGGAGAGACAACGTCTCCACAGCCGGCTGGACATGTACAGCACGGCTGTCAACCGCCTGAGTACTGCCACGACCCTGCTGTCACGTCGCTGTGTAAGCATGCAGCATGAAATGGCTCACTGCTGCCAGGATGTGGCCAAGGGCCTGGTGCAGGTGACGCATACCGTGGACCAGCTGCGGGCAGCTGCCACAGGTGGCACAGGACCCCTGAGCCCATTGGAGAGTGAGGATCAGTCCAGTAGGAGCAGCATCACTCCACCAATTCCCCAGGACAGATGGCGGAGTGCGCGGCAGGGGAGAACACACAATGACTCAAGGGAGGGCAGTGGCCACCCTGAACAAGGGGCAACAGGCCGTGCACGCAGGAGATGAAGTGGCATCAGTGGAACATGGCAATGGGTGAGGCAACACATTACATCTTGACTTATGTTTGTGCGACATCCTTGCACTGTGGGTCTAACATGTGCAAGCAATTGTGTTAGACCTGGTATCATTGGCGTGAGTCTCCCTTCCATTATTTTCTGAATGCCTCCTCTGTTTTTGGTCTGTTTGCTGGTTTTAGATGCTTTGGGCACTGTGCCACTGCTATTCAGTGCCACAGTGCAAGTGCTCCCTATGGTAAATTGATGCATTGATTAGTGACTCCATGATTGGATCATTTGATTTACTTGTCAGACCCTAGTATAGTGCACCAGGTGTGCCCAGGGCTTGTAAATCAAATGCTGCTGGTGGGCTTGCAGCACTGGTTGTGCCACCCACAGAAGCAGCTTGTAAAGTGTGTCTCAGGCCTGCCATTGCAGAGCCTGTGTGCAGTCTGACTGCCATGTCGACTTGGCAAGTGCACCCATTTACCAGTCCCTAAACCTTCCCTTTTCTGCATATTAGTCACCCCTAAGGTAGGCCCTAGGGCAGGGTGCATTGTAAGTAAAAGGTAGGACCTGCCCTGATGTATGTGGCATGTCCTAATAGTGAATTACAACCATTTTCGTTTTTCACTATTGCAAGGCTACCTGTTCCCCATAGGCCAGAATGGGCAGTTAGATTATTACATTTTATAATCCTAACTGACTCAGGGAACCAGGTAGAAATTCGAGTTTAGTATGCCTGAACTCAGAATGATAAAATACATCTTTTAGTGAAGTTGGTTTTAACATTCTGTGTTTGAAAATATCACTTTTAGAAAGTGGGTATTTTCTTGCCTAACTATCCAAGCCCGCCTCTGCTAGGTTGTGTATTCCTTGTCTGGAGTTTAAGTGACGGGCTGGGGGCTGCCAGGAGACAGGGTCAGTCAGCACAGGGCTGAATAGAGAGATCTGCATGCAGATGGGAGGGAGGAGTTGCACCTGGGACCTGAATAGGGCTGTGCCTTCCCTCCACAATGCTGGCTCCACCTCCTGTGGTGTGTCTGATGTCCCTGGCCTACACTGTGAAAGGAAAGAAGGAGTCTTGTCAACAAAGTGCTCCAAGACTGACCAGAACTGGTTTTGACTAGGCAAAGGCCTCTCTGCCTTCAGAGAACAAAGAGAAAAGTAGTATAAATATTGGGACCCAGACCCAAGAACTTTAGATCACTTCTGGAACAACAAGACGACCCTTTTGCCAAGGAGAAGAACCAAGGAAGCTGCAGGAGTTGGACTGCCCCTCTGCCAAGTGTGCTGTTTGCTGTGTTGGCCTGCAGTGGTTTCTTCATTGCCAAGGAAAGGAGAAGGAACCTTTAAAGAACTTTCATCATCTTGCAGAATATTACTCCAAGGGCTTGAATTTGTGCTTGCCTCCTGCTGAAGTCTCAGGGCCAAAAGACTTCACCACCAGCTCCCTCCTGAATTCCCTTGCTGGGGATTCTGTCTGCTGAGACCTGCGTGTCGCTGGGAGCTGGAAGCGCGACGCAACGAGAAGAAGCGTGTCGCCATCGTAGCTGTTGCCGTCGCATCGCCGGAGAAGCGTGTCGCCGCCGCAGAGGCTGCCGCCGCATCACCAGAGAAGCGTGTCTTCATCAACAGCCGCTGAGTGTCGCATCACCGGAGAAGCGTGTCGCCACCGCAAGGGTCGCCGTCGCATCACCGGAGAAGCGTGTCGCAGGGCCTGTCGCAGCTCCAAAGGTACAGAGTTCGCCGCACGGCCTTCGGCGTGCACGCATCGTCTTCACATCGTCGCATCAAGGGCGCCATCTTATCGCATCACAACCTGAGTGTCGCATCGCGGCGCCATCTTGCGCATCGCAACTGGAACGCAGCACGTGAATCAACGCATCTACTCCCCTCCGGTAAGGAACGGACGCATCCCCTACTCTGCGCAAGCATTGAGGCGCGACGCATCGCATCCCCCGAAGTACGGAAACCGACGCATCTCCTTCCCTGCGAACCTTTTGTTTATTTTGCGTTACGCACCCAGGTACTGTTTGTGAGAACTGTGTCGCATTTATCATCAACTTGAACTAAGTAACTCCACCATCTTTTAAGAGTATTTTTAATACAGTATTGTGGATTTTTGTCGTTTGTGGTCTTGTGATAAGTCTATATAAAGAATACTTATTTTTATAAAACCTGTGTGGTGTCCATCTGTAGTGTTTTCACTGTATTACTGTATGTGTTCACAAATGCTTAACACACTGCCTCTTAGATAAGCCTGCCTGCTCGTGCCAAGCTACCAAGGGGGTGAGCAGGGGTTATCCAGGTGTGTAATCCCCTTTCCCTGACTTAGAAGCAAGGGTCCCTATTTGGACAAAGGTGGATACCATTGCCAACTAGAGACCCCCAGTTCTAACATTGGTGGTCAGCGTGAGGATTTGAACTTTGCATTTGTGACTCATATACAGTGATTGGTGTACACTACTAGTGAGTGCAGACCAAACGCAACCACATACCTTTTTGGTAGAATTTTTTTCCTTGGACTGTTACTTTTTTTTCTGAGAACTGCCAAGTCTTACTGCCATGAGCAGACCAGCATCTGTTGCCTCTATGGATCTGGAGCTTGAGGAAGAGAGGGTGGAAACCTACAATTTGAAACAACTCAAGCACCTTTGCAAAAAATTTAAAGTTGCTACCCAAGGTATCTCCAAGAAGGAGGAGTACCAAAAGGTGCTGAGGGCCTGGGTAGAAGCAAGAAATGCCCCTGGACTGGTGGTGGAGCCAGTTGGGGATGCAGAGGGGCACATGGATGGTTCATTTGTTCCAGTCAGGGCAGGGGCACCGTCCCCGCCTGGCAGTAGTGTCTCTTCCAAAGGCCTGTCCCAAAGAGAGTTGGAGGACAGGGAGAGAAATAGGGTGCACAAGCTGGAGATGGCAAGGCTCAAAATGGAGGGTCAGAGGGACCTAGAAAATAGCAGGGTGACCTTGGAAAGAGAGAAAATGAGGTTGGAACATGAGAGAATGTTGAGGGAGTTGGAGCTGAAAGCGCAGGGCTTAGGAATCAACCCCTCTGGTGGCAGCACACCATCTGTGCCTGCAGAAGGTAAAGTTTATATTCCCAAAGATGTCATCAAAGAGTTTCACAGACAGGAAGATATTGAGCAGTGGTTTGCAGCCTATGAGATAGCAATGTTGGCCCACCGGGTCCCTGAGAAGGATTGGGGAGCAGGGTTGTGGGGCCGCTTTGTGAGTGATGGGAGGGATACCTTGTTAAACCTGCCCAGTGAGAATAGGATGTCTTATGCCCATATGAAGGAAGCCCTGATGACAAGGTATGGTTTGACCCCAGAACTCTATAGACAGAGGTTCAGAAATTGTAAGAAACTGGAGGCAACTACCTGGGTGGAATATCAGTCTTTCTTTTGCAGAGCTATGGATGGTTGGGTGAAGGGTAGCCAAGTAGATACTTTTGAAGCTCTCTATGATTTGTTTGCATGGGAGCACTTGTCTGCTAACTGTTTTCCAGAGCTACGCCAGCACCTTATTGATAGCAAGTTCACTAACCCTAGGAAACTTGCTGAGGAGGCGGACCGCTGGGTAAGCACCCGGGTCCACAAGGGTCATGTGGGAGACTCCGCCAAAGGTGGGCAGGTTCCCCAGCAGAAGAGTGGGGGGGACAAGGGTAAACAGAGGGAGTTCCAAAAAGGGCCCCAAAGTAATTCCCAAGGGAACCAAGGGAAGGGTTCCCAGCCTCCCCCTGAGAAGAAGCAAGAGGCCCGACAGGTAAACCTGTTCAGAGGGGCCCCTGTAAATGTTTTACGTGTGGTCAATTGGGCCACCGTTGGTATGATCCTCAATGTCCCATGAGAGATCCCAAAGCACCACCCCGTGCACCACCCCGACAGATTGCCAGTGTAGCCCTGGGGGGGGAGGAGATGGGTGCCCAAGGTGGGTGGGATCCCGCAGAGAAGTCCCTTGTCTCATTAGGAGACTTTGAGATGGTCCCTAAAACTCAGCTGCCTGATAACACTAAAAAGTACAGGCAGTGGGTGACCATCAATGGCCATAGGGTGGAAGCTCTAAGAGACACCGGTGCAAGTGTGACAGCTGTCAGTTGTCGGTTGGTGTCCAAAGAGCAGGTTGTCCCCCATGCATTCTTCCCTGTTGTTGCTGCAGACAACTCACAGAACCAGTGTGAGGTGGCTCAAGTTCCCTTTGAGTGGGGGGGGTCTCAGGTACTCTCCAAGTTGCTGTGAGGCCAGCCATGCCTGTTGATTGTCTGTTGGGCAATGATTTAGAGGACTCCCCTTGGGCTAAGGTGGAGAGAAGGTCTCATTTAGAGATGTTGGGTCTGCCTGAATGGGCGTGTGTAACCACTCGGTCCATGGCGGCCAGTAGGGGTGATCAAGAGGTTCTGGAGCCTGAAAATATGGCCCAGACCCCTGCCTTAAAGAGAAGAGGTAGGGGCGCGGGAAACCAGCCCCCATAGTTCCCACGGTCCAGGAGGAGGCAGACCTTGAGGGGATGCCCTGGAACCTACAGGGGAACAAGTTGCTGAACTGGGAGACCTGCCTGAGCTGACCCATTGGCAGCAAGAAGGAGGTCCCTCCAGGGAGAAATTTTGTGAGGAGCAAAGGAAGTGCCCTTCTCTTGAGGGTTTGAGGCAACAGGCCAAAAACCAGGCAGCAGGTGATCAGTCTGGATCACATTGGATCTACTGGGAGAACGACCTCCTGTATAGCGAGCCTAAGGTTGCTGAGCCTGGGTCAGCCCGTGTGCTGGTGGTACCCCAGCGCTTCAGAGCCTTCCTACTGGGTTTGGCTCATGACGTTCCTTTAGCTGGACATCTGGGGCAGAACAAGACATTTGAAAGGCTTGTTTCCCATTTTCATTGGCCCCAGATGCGCAAGAGTTCAGATACTCATTGTAGGACCTGCCAAACTTGCCAGGCCAGTGGGAAAAGTGGAAGGAAGCACAAGGCTCCTCTCCAAACTTTCCCTGTAGTCAGTACCCCCTTTGAACCGGTGGGCATTGACATTGTGGGGCCACTGGACCCCAAGACAGCCATGGGCAACAGGTTTATCCTGGTCTTGGTGGACCATGCTACCCGGTACCCGGAAGCCATCCCTCTCAGGACAGTGACGGCCCCCGTGGTGGGACGTGCACTGATGGGGGTTTTTCCCGTGTGGGGTTCCCCGAGAGGTGGTGTCCGACCGTGGTACCAACTTCATATCTAATTATATGAAGTCCCTGTGGAAGGAGTGTGGTGTTACCTATAAGTTCACCACTCCTTACCACCCCCAAGGTAATGGGCTGGTTGAGAGATTCAACCGGACCCTTAAGGGCATGATTATGGGTCTTGAGGAACCTATGAGGCGTAAGTGGGACGTCCTCTTGCCATGCCTGTTGTTTGCTTACCGTGAGGTGCCTCAGAAGTCCTTAGGGTTCAGCCCCTTTGAGCTGCTGAATGGTCACCCGGTAAGAGGACCTTTGAGTCTGGTCAAGGAAGGCTGGGAGCAATCTCCCAGGAAACCTCCCCGGGATGTATATAGCTACATGCTGGCCTTCAGGAACCAGACTCGGCGTTTCAGAGAACTCGCTCAGGCGAACCTGGAAGCCAGCCAGGAAGAGATGAAGCGGTGGTACGATCAGAATGCCACTCTTATTGAGCTTCAGCCTGGACAGAAAGTTTGGGTCATGGCCCCTGTGGAGCCCTGTGCGCTCCAGGACAGGTGGACCGGTCCATTTGAGGTGGTGGAGCACAAGAGTGATGTCACCTATCTGGTGAACTTGCGGTCTCCCAGGAACCCTTTGCGGGTCCTGCATGTTAACCGCCTGAAGCCCCACTTAGAAAGGTCCGAGGTGGGCATGCTCCTAGCGTCAGATGATGGAATGGAGGAGGAGACTGGGCCTCTTCCTGACCTCCTGTCTGCAGCGGAGCAAGATGGGTCAGTGGATGGTGTTGGCCTCTCTGCCACACTGACCCCTGAACAGCAGCAAGATTGTCGCCAACTGCTGGGGCAATTCCCTGATTTGTTCTCCCTGGTTCCTAGTGTCACTGAGTGGTGCGTCCATGATGTGGACACTGGGGACAGTCCTCCTGTGAAGCACAAGGCTTACAGAGTGACTGACAGGGTCAGAGCTTACATTAAGGAGGAGGTCTCCAAGATGTTTGCCTTAGGGGTGATTGAGTCCTCTAACAGTCCTTGGGCCAGCCCAGTGGTTTTGGTCCCAAAGGCTGCCGCGCCTGGTGCCACACCCGAACTCCGGTGCTGTGTGGACTACTGAGGACTCAATTCAGTCACCAGGACTGACGCGCACCCCATCCCCAGAGCTGATGAGCTCATTGATCGGTTGGGAGCTGCCCGATACCTCAGCACGTTTGATTTGACGTCTGGGTACTGGCAGATTGCCTTAACTGATGAGGCCAAGGAGAGGTCAGCATTCTCCACACCAGATGGGCACTACCAATTCCGGGTTATGCCCTTTGGGATGAAGAATGCCCCTGCCACCTTTCAGAGGTTGGTCATCCAGGTGTTGTACGGACTGGAAGATTTCAGGGCCGCCTACCTGGATGACATTGCGGTGTTTAGTTCCACTTGGGAAGAACATCTGCGCCACCTCTGGGAAGTGTTGATGGCACTGCGGAAGGCAGGCCTCACAATCAAGGCGAGTAAGTGCCAGATTGGGCAGGGTTCTGTGGTGTACTTGGGGCACCAGGTAGGAAGCGGCCAGGTGGCGCCCCTACAACCCAAGATTGATACCATCCTGGCATGGGAACCCCCAAAGACTCAGACACAGGTGAGAGCCTTTTTAGGACTCATGGGGTACTACAGGAGGTTTGTCAAGGGGTATGACAACATTGTTGCACCCTTGACTGAGCTGACTTCCAGGAAGCAGCCCAAGAAAGTGAACTGGACTGAAACCTGTCAGAAGGCTTTTGACGCCCTGAAGACTGCCATGTGCACAACACCCGTGCTTCAGGCGCCCAACTTCTCGAAAGAATTCATTGTTCAAACAGACGCTTCAGAGCATGGTGTGGGGCTGTTCTATCACAGATTAATGAGGAAGGCCTAGACCAACCTGTAGCCTTCATCAGTAGGAGGTTACTTCCACGGGAACAGAGGTGGAGTGCAATTGAGCGTGAGGCATTTGCTGTGGTCTGGGCACCGAAGAAGTTGAGACCATACTTGTTTGGGACTCACTTCCTGGTTCAGACCGACCACAGGCCCCTCAGATGGCTGATGCAGATGAGGGGTGAGAACCCAAAGTTGTTGAGGTGGTCCATTTCCCTACAGGGTATGGACTTCACGGTGGAACACCGCCCTGGTACAGAACACGCCAATGCTGATGGTCTGTCCAGATTTTTCCGCCTTAGTGAAGAGGACTCCCTAGGGGAAGGGTAGTTCTCCCCACATTTCAGCTGGAGGGGACACGTGTTAGACCTGGTATCATTGGCGTGAGTCTCCCTTCCATTTTTTTCTGATTGACTCCTCTGTTTTTGATCTGTTTGCTGGTTTTAGATGCTTTGGGCACTGTGCCACTGCTATTCAGTGCCACAGTGCAAGTGCTCCCTATGGTAAATTGATGCATTGATTAGTGACTCCATGATTGGATCATTTGATTTACTTGTCAGACCCTAGTATAGTGCACCAGGTGTGCCCAGGGCTTGTAAATCAAATGCTGCTGGTGGGCTTGCAGCACTGGTTGTGCCACCCACAGAAGCAGCTTGTAAAGTGTGTCTCAGGCCTGCCATTGCAGAGCCTGTGTGCAGTCTGACTGCCATGTCGACTTGGCAAGTGCACCCACTTACCAGTCCCTAAACCTTCCCTTTTCTGCATATTAGTCACCCCTAAGGTAGGCCCTAGGGCAGGGTGCATTGTAAGTAAAAGGTAGGACCTGCCCTGATGTGTGTGGCATGTCCTAATAGTGAATTACAGCCATTTTCGTTTTTCACTATTGCAAGGCTACCTGTTCCCCATAGGCCAGAATGGGCAGTTAGATTATTACATCTTATAATCCTAACTGACTCAGGGAACCAGGTAGAAATTCGAGTTTAGTATGCCTGAACTCAGAATGATAAAATACATCTTTTAGTGAAGTTGGTTTTAACATTCTGTGTTTGAAAATACCACTTTTAGAAAGTGGGTATTTTCTTGCCTAACTATCCAAGCCTGCCTCTGCTAGGTTGTGTATTCCTTGTCTGGAGTTTGAGTGACAGGGGCTGGGGGCTGCCAGGAGACAGGGTGAGTCAGCACAGGGCTGAATAGAGAGATCTGCATGCAGATGGGAGGGAGGAGTTGCACCTGGGACCTGAATAGGGCTGTGCCTTCCCTCCACAATGCTGGCTCCACCTCCTGTGGTGTGTCTGATGTCCCTGGCCTACACTGTGAAAGGAAAGAAGGAGTCTTGTCAACAAAGTGCTCCAAGACTGACCAGAACTGGTTTTGACTAGGCAAAGGCCTCTCTGCCTTCAGAGAACAAAGAGAAAAGTAGTATAAATATTGGGACCCAGACCCAAGAACTTTAGATCACTTCTGGAACAACAAGACGACCCTTTTGCCAAGGAGAAGAACCAAGGAAGCTGCAGGAGTTGGACTGCCCCTCTGCCAAGTGTGCTGTTTGCTGTGTTGGCCTGCAGTGGTTTCTTCATTGCCAAGGAAAGGAGAAGGAGCTTTTAAAGAACTTTCATTATCTTGCAGAATATTACTCCAAGGGCTTGAATTTGTGCTTGCCTCCTGCTGAAGTCTGAGGGCCAAAAGACTTCACCACCAGCTCCCTCCTGAATTCCCTTGCTGGGGATTCTGTCTGCTGAGACCTGCGTGTCGCTGGGAGCTGGAAGCGCGACGCAACGAGAAGAAGCGTGTCGCCATCGTAGCTGTTGCCGTCGCATCGCCGGAGAAGCGTGTCGCTGCCGCAGAGGCTGCCGCCGCATCACCAGAGAAGCGTGTCTTCATCAACAGCCGCTGAGTGTCGCATCACCGGAGAAGCGTGTCGCCACCGCAAGGGTCGCCGTCGCATCACCGGAGAAGCGTGTTGCAGGGCCTGTCATGGCTCCAAAGGTACAGAGTTCGCCGCACGGCCTTCGGCGTGCACGCATCGTTTTCACATCGTCGCATCAAGGGCGCCATCTTATCGCATCACAACCTGAGTGTCGCATCGCATCGCGGCGCCATCTTGCGCATCGCAACCGGAACGCAGCACGAGAATCAACGCATCTACTCCCCTCCGGTAAGGAACGGACGTATCCCCTACTCTGCGCAAGCATTGAGGCGCGACGCATCGCATCCCCCGAAGTACAGAAACCGACGCATCTCCTTCCCTGCGAACCTTTTGTTTATTTTGCGTTACGCACCCAGGTACTGTTTGTGAGAACTGTGTCGCATTTATCATCAACTTGAACTAAGTAACTCCACCATCTTTTAAGAGTATTTTGAATACAGTATTGTGGATTTTTGTCGTTTGTGGTCTTGTGATAAGTCTATATAAAGAATACTTATTTTTATAAAACCTGTGTGGTGTCCATCTGTAGTGTTTTCACTGTATTACTGTATGTGTTCACAAATGCTTAACACACTGCCTCTTAGATAAGCCTGCCTGCTCCTGCCAAGCTACCAAGGGGGTGAGCAGGGGTTATCCAGGTGTGTAATCCCCTTTCCCTGACTTAGAAGCAAGGGTCCCTATTTGGACAAAGGTGGATACCATTGCCAACTAGAGACCCCCAGTTCTAACAAATTGTGACACACATTAGGTGTATGTCAGGCTGTGTGACAGATATGTTCCTGCCCCCAAGGAAATAAAAAACACAGTTGTGCACCAATCTGTAGCATTGTGTCATCATTACTCACCTAGAAATAGTTCTGTGTGATCTCATCTCGTCTCTGGCGCCCGGCAGCTGCACCGACACCACCTGCTGGTCTGCACCGTGGAGCTGGGCCCTCCTCATCCGATGACTCGGAATCTGTGAGCTCCACTGGGGTGCCTTTCTTGGTGGCGATGTTGTGTAGCATGGCACATGTGGCCACGATTTAGCAGCACGTCTCGGGCTGTACTGTAGCGCTCCTCCACTCTTATGGAGGCAGCGGAAATGGCTCTTCAGGATTCCACATGTTCTCTCAATGGCACAGCGTGTGGCTCTGTGGGCGCTGTTATACCTCCACTCCCCTGCAGTGGCTGGATTCAGGTACGGAGTCAGGATGTAGTCACGTACAGCATACGCACTGTCACCTGCAGGGTGACAAGAATTAGGTTAAACACTGTCCTGCCACTTCAGACCTTTACTGATTGTGTGTTTGAAAGCCATGCATTTACCTAGCAGGTAGCCCTCACCAAACTCGCCATCTGTGAGTCGTCGGTTTATTCCACTGTAGCGAAACATGAATGAGTCGTGTGTGCTGCCCGGGTATTTAGCAACAACATCAGTGATGACATGTTTGGCATTGCACACTACCTGTATGTTCAGGGAATGATAGGACTTGCGGTTCCTGAACACATACTCATTCTGTGATGGGGGTGAGAGTGCAACATGAGTCCCATCTACGCAGCCAATTACGTTGGGGAATTGGGCTATCTGGTAGAAATCCTGCTTGGTCTGATCTAGTGCCTGTTGTGTGCTGGGGAATTGGATGTGTTGATGCAGCCTCTGTACCATTGAATCAAGGAAAGCATGAAAGAAGCACGACAGACAACTCTGGGAGACCCCTCCTGCTACAGCTATCACCCCCTGAAAACTCCCTGATGCCAGTAAGTGCAGTGAGCACAGGACCTGTACATGGGTGGGAATGGTGTGTGCCCTGCGTGTGGGGTGTTCTAGTATGGGTTTGAGCTCCTCTATTAAGTCCAGGATGCTGTCTGCGTCCAGCCTGTAGGTCACATGGATCTCCTCCTCGGTCTGCTGGAACAGGGTGATGCGCACTCTGAAGATCCTTTCCTGGCGTCTCCTTCTCTGTGCAGCAGCTCTGATTCGCAGCCTCCTGGCTATCACATACAGCCCAGCCATTGTGAAACCCCCTGTAGCATTGTGGGCCTGTTTAAATAGGTTGCACCTGGTTACCACCTGCTCAGAGTTGGTGGGAATTGCGATGTGCAAAATTGCGATTTTCGCATATTCGCAATTTGCGAATTTTACATGCATCTCATCTTGCGAATTCGCTATTTGCAAGCAGGTTATTAGCGAATATCGCAAATAACGTGTCGCTGATTGCGAATTCGCAAATTTTTTCGCAGATTCCCTGCCTCGCTAAATTGCTATTCGCTAAATTTGCGATTACCGTTTTTGCGCCACGGATCCCTTTCTTACATATGCACACTCTGTTTTGCGATCGCAAACACAGTTTTTTTGCGATTCGCAGTGTTTGCGATCGCAAAACAGCTTCATACATATGGCCCTAAGTCTTTTTTTCTTAATCTGAACCTACTGCAATATGAAATGGAACGGGTTGTAAAAGACACTTCTTTTCGGTGGGCGAAAAAAGAGATCACTTATCTTGGCATTAAAATTACACCTAAACTCTCTGATCTCTTTAAGGCTAATTATCCCCTACTGCTTCAACAACTGAAAAATGACCTTCGACGATGGGATCCCCGATACCTCTCATGGCTGGGCCATAAAAATGAATCTACTTCCCAGACTATTGTACCTATTTCCAGGATTACCATTCGAATTAGAGCACAGATTCCCGTCCACCCTACACTCCATGTTCATACAATTCATCTGGCAAGGTAAAAGAGCGCGTCTTCCATATAGACAGCTGATCCAGCGGTATACCAACAACAGATATTCCGCTACCATATACTCACCTGGGCCCATATAATTCTTATTTTTCATACACACAAGTTGAGTAAAACCGCTGGAGTGGTTTAAAGTTTTATATTTCTCAGGATTAGTTATTTACTTTTCTTAACTAACCTTTCACTGATCAAAAAGTTCTTTCCTCTGGTCGACGGACCATTAGTTGAACTAGTTGATGGTGATAATTAACTTAACCCTTAACTATTCTTTATTTGAAGAAAATAATCACAGACTCGGGAAGTTTTTAAAATCTTTATCTAAATTAAATGCATGTGAATTATCTCAAAATTACAGTGCAGTCACCCTCATTTTTAGGAGAGAAAATTCAATTGATTAAACATCAAGCATATACTTCGGACTCATGTAATAACAAATGCCCAGAAAGGGAGAGGACAGAGAGCAAAATACATGAAAAATATATTTACCAAGAATGGTGTGAAAGACCAACCCCCTGGCCAAAGGGCTGGTAAGGGTCCTCCAGGATAGGTCAGGAGATAAAGACTTCAGGACAGGATTCAGGACAGGATAGTTGACCTCTCTAGAATACCGACGATTGCGCCGCACCCCTCTCTGACACTCTCTTCCTCCTCGAGATTCTTCTGAGATCTTCTGATCTAACCCAATTAATTAGGATAGTAAGTTCTGCTTCAGATTCTGCATTCAGTTCTTCATCAGCATCTCACAGCATCTCTCCAGCAACAGCATCCCCGACTCCCAGACAGCATCCCGAGCTCTGCTGCATCTCCTTCTCATAACTAACTAAAGCTACCTTAGTTATACCTTCGTATACTCATGTTCCACCCACTAAAGTTAAAATATCGTAAAAATACGAAATCTAATTGGTCAGGCAAGGGGGGAAGCTCCATCACACCATGCTTACATGTCACTTATTCTGCTAAACCATTGTTCGCAAACCCATCCCCTTAATTTTTATTCAAAACTTTATTCCCATCCACTACATGTATCTTTTGGAAACATTAATAACACTACGAAGAATAGAATATTTCATTGCTGAACTTTTCACCATCCGTTTCCCAGGGTATGGCGCTCCAATTTGGCCTCTGTTCAAGTGCTTTGTCATTGACCTTCATAGCTTCACTCAGTAGGCATGCGCAGGCATTGCGTCATTTCATCTAGTCTGGTTATACAAGAGAGGCCCAAATGCGCACTAATAATAAAGTCAAAAAGACAAATGTTACTTTCACAGAATAAATGGTCTCACTGTATACCACCCACCCACCTCTACTCTATTTCCCTTTTCTTATTAATCCTTTTCCCGCATTAGCATTAGTAAAATAGCCTGTTTTAGTTTCAGCTAAGCAGATGCCATGCACGCGAGTCTTCAAGACTCCATTTTAGTATCTTCTGCTCATGCGCTAGAATTTTCCCTCCAAGCATAGTCTCGTCATACTGCGTAGATGCAGTTGACGCATGCGCACAACAGTTTTTCCCGTTTAAAGCGGTATTAGTCCGTTTTCATTGTTATCCGCATTAGTACACACATAAGCAAGCTTCGCTAACCCGCGTGTTTATGTGGTGCGTATTAATTATTCACAAAACATGGTTAGTAACTTTGTTAATGAGTTAAACGAGAGGATTGCCTCCGAGCAAGTCTCTTTCTTACGAGACCTTGCTCCATCAATCCCCTCTCTGATGGCATTTTGAGCCATCACAAAATCACCCATCCCTTCCCAGATGCCAACTTTAGCACATCTCAGTTTTTTCTTTTTTTTTAATCAATTCGTCAGTTACTTCTTTTCCTTCTAAATCTTTCATCTTTTTGTATAGTTTTCCTTTCATCTCTTCTAGTTGAATTTCATCAAATTCTCTCTTTCGTTTCTTTCCTCTCCCTTCTCTTTCTAAATGTATTCTTCTCTTTCCCTTGCTTCTGCAACATTTACATGTGATCATTTCTATCATAACTATTGTCATTATCACAACTACTAGTAAGATTATTTGACCTAGAAAACTTTTCCCAAAATCAGTAAACCAATTCCCTATCAATGTTATACTCTTTGTTAGTTTTCCCCATACACTGTCAACCTCCAGTTGGGTCAAGTCATTATGCATTCTTGTAATATTTCCAATATACCCTTTAATTTCCTTGCTTTTGTCCGGAATATAAGTGCAGCAATGTTGAATTTTCAACATACCACAGACTCTGCCCTCCTTTGCCAATAAAAATCAAGAGCAAGACGATTTTGTAAAACCATAGACCTTATTGCAACCATTTCTGTGTCAATCATTAAGAATCCTCCTGCAGTGTCTGTAGAAAGACGATCAACTATGGTTGATAATTTGCAAATTTTACGTGAATTTAGAATGACTCCAACTGAGGGTATCAATGCACTAAATATATCACCTACTATTTCAGAAAAACTAGCTCTTCTTCTCCGTGTTAGTCCATTAGATTTTCCATTGATTCTGTCCACATGGTAGATTTTGGAAAAACTATTCCAAAATAACAACTCCCGTACCATCTTGCAGGTAACCTATAATAGGCATTATTCCCACATACATAATAAATTCCTGGAAATACAGGATCATTTCCCCCTTTTAGTCCCCACCCTCCTAGAATTAGGAAGTTGTGTTCACACTCACTGGAACCAATGAAATTGTTATTATAATCTGTGTTTAACCTATGGAGGCAGAATTTTCCCCTTTTCACAAAGTCTAGGGACATCCCAGCATGAGCTTCGCCCTTTGCATAAATTCCCTCTTTCTCAGCCCATGGAGGTACCTGGGATTTCTGTTCAGCAGCTTTCTTTGTTAAATCCTGTCTCCTTTCTTCTACTAAATTCAAAAACTCTTTTTATTTTTCACGTAATATACATGTTAGGTTATCCTTGTGGGCTTGAGCTATATCTATTGAATTCATTGTTAAAAAGAATTCACCCATGAACTGAGCATTTTTGCTACTAATTACTGGATTCATATTCTTTCTAATAGGCAATTCTGAAAATACTACATCTAAGTTTGAATAAAAATACTGAAGTCTCCCTGTTGCGTAAAATAAACTTGATAAAACACTACATGATACACCATATGTTAGAGGTATATGGTGATACGTCACCCCTTCCGACACTGATGAGGGTAACTTCATACAAACATAACAATTACTAATCTCCGTTGTATTAACATACTGAAATAACAATTTAGTAAACACATTTAAAGATGAATCATTGTCTGATTCGTTATGATAATTTATCTCATCTTCTACTCCTAATTCTAATTTAGTCTCTTTTATCCTATCTACTCGCCCATTAATAATTGTATTATTCTTGCTACTTGTTTCCATCAACAAAGGTACTCCTATTGTTAGAAATAACCATACTAATACCATTAATAAAATACTACATAAACAAAATCTTAAACATTTTCTTTTTAGACTTCGTTTCGGTCTTTCAGTGTCTTCAATTTCTGCCATATTAATCAGAGAACATTTCTTCTCTCTTTCTTTGTCTAAATTTTCTTAAAATCCAATCTTTTATTTTAAGGAGGTCTTAATTTGCTTTCATCAATCTGTGCAACATATACTCTTTCTGATTCTTCACATAAATCTAAGTTTTCAAATTCTTCAAGAATAACATAGGTCCACTCAGGGGCCTTGTATTTTCTGTTCAGATTTCTCAATCTTGGGCTCCTTCATGTAAGTTTTACTAAGGTTTGTTTCGGTTGTGTCTGACTCGTAACTTCATTTACTTGCTCTGGTTTCTTTTTCTGATTTTCTTAGATAATATCTTAATTTCTTCACTCCTGCAGGCCAATTGTCTCCTTTTCTAACTCTTTTGACCTGAACTGCACTTTCACCTTCTCTGTCTCCCTCTAAAGTTCTTTTATTTTCACTTAATCTAGGCACAATCTGTCCTTGTTCTTCTTTCCTTTCTAATTGTCTTTGTTCTGTATTTTCTGTATTTGGACCTTCCCCTACTTGCACCTGTTCAGATCTTATTATAGTGTGTTCTTCTTCCGCCTGAACTTGTTCTTCTAGATCTGCCTGTTCCTGTTCAGGTCTTATTTCAATTTGTTCTTCTTCTTCTGCCTGAACTTGTTCTTCTAGATCTATCTTTCCCTGCTCAGGTTTCTGAATGGCTTTGTTTATTTCTACCTGAGTGTGTTCTTCTTTCCCTGTCTTTTCCTCTCTACCTTCCTGTCTTCTTAATTCAGTTCTTCTTCTTGTTTCAACAACAGCATCAGGTATGTCAATCACTGGTATCCACTCTTCCTGACTTGTACTGGGCTGTTCGTCATATAGTTGTCTTTCAGAATCTATCACTCTAGATTTTTCAGCTTCACAGCTTTCAACTTCTGACGTCTCAGCTTGTTCAGTCAGTGGCTGCTCTTGTTGTTCAGATGGGCTCGGAACTCTTCTGGTATGACTAGCATGAATCCAATTGGGTAAACCTGCACACTTCACTGCTGTGGTAGTGACTAGTATGACTTGACGTGGTTTATCCCCCTGGGTGCTAGACACAACTTCCTTGCGTGTTTCTTCACTAACACCCAATCTCCAGGATTCAAATCATGCGCTTGGTCTGGCTGTCTTTCAACTGCGTCTTCTCCAACCTGATGAGAGACAGAACGCACCATTTCAGCCAATCCTTTGCAATAGTCCAATACCAGATCATCAGTTATATTCATTAATTTATTTCCAGGAATAAATGCTTGTCTCATTGCCCTTCCCATGAGCACCTCATGTGGACTCAATCCTGTTTTCCTGTCAGGAATACTTCTGAGACCCATCAATACAAGAGGCAATGCATCTGGCCATTTCATCATTGTGGATGCACACACCTTTCCTAATCTTGACTTGATTGTGCCATTTAGCTGTTCAACTATTCCAGAAGCCTCTGGACGATAAGCACAGTGCAGTTTTTGTTCAATGTTAAATGCAGCACAGATTAATCGAATTATCTCATTGTTAAAATGAGGTCCTCTATCTGATTCCAAAGTGACTGGAAAACCGAAGCGAGGTATCAACTCCCTCAATAATAGTTTAGCAACTGTAAGACTGTCATTTCTTCTAGTGGGGTATGCCTCTACCCATCTCGAGAACAGGCACACTATAACAAGTACATATTTCATTCCATTGCATGGAGGCAACTCAATGAAATCTAACTGCAATCTGGTGAAGGGTCCTTCTGCCTTTCCAATCTTTCCCCAACTGACCACTGTCTTCCTGCCTGGGTTTTAATGCTGACAGATTAAGCATCTTTGGCAAAGGCTCTCTGCGACTACCCTAAACTTCGGATTGTACCAACTCTGTCTGAATAATCTGATCATTAAATCCCTACCAATGTGAGTTGTCCCATGGTATACTCTTGCCATTTGTGAGAGCAGACAATCTGGCATGACTGGTCTGCCATCTAGGTACACCCACACTTCATCTTCTGTTCTTTTTGTACAACTTGATTTTATCCAAATTTCCTTTTCTTTTTCCTCAACTTCTTCCTGCAACTGTCTGACCTCATCCCGTATTTCTGGAACTGAGAAAAACATAAGTTGGCAGCTGGTTTCACCCGTTTCAATTTTTCTGTTAATTGACATTGTATTTCTTGCACAGTCTCGAGCAATTTGGTCGGCATATCTATTTCCAGCCGTCACATAGTCATTTCCTGACTGATGTGCAGCGCATTTAACAACTGCTACTTCTTTTGGAAATTGTAATGCTTCCAACAAATCTTTTAAATTTTTACTGTTTCTGATAGGAGATCCTGAAGAAGTCAGAAATCCCCTCTGCATCCAGAGTTGGCCAAAATCATGCACAACCCCGAAACCATATTGACTGTCCGTAAATATGGTTATTCTCCAATTTTTCCCACTTTTGCATGCTTTTGTTAAGGCCACCAATTCGGCTACTTGTGCAGATTTGACTCCCGGTAAACAGGATGCTTCAACCACCCCCGTTATTTTACATACAGCATATGCAGCACTTAATCCTCCTCCTTCAGTTCTTAGGCAAGACCCATCCACAAACAGTTCATGATCAGCTTCCTTCAATGGTGTTTCTTTTATGTCTGGGCGGGGCTTAGTACACAATTCAGTCACATCCAGACAATCATGATCAATCTCATCTCTCACTTCTTCACAACATGGATCTGGCAATAATGTGGCAGGATTCATTATCGTACATCTTATTACTGTCACATTTTCTGCTCCCAGAATCACCCTTTCATACTTAGTCAGCCGAGTGGGAGTGAGATGTTGTGTTCTTGTTCTTGTCAAAAGAATCTCAACTGAGTGTGGAACATAAACCTTTACAGGATGTCCCATCACTATGGATTCACTTTGCTCCAGACTCATGCAAGTAGCAGCTACTGCTTTTAAGCAGCAAGGTAAGGCTGAAGCCACTGGATCCGAGGTGGCAGAAAAATACGCCACTGGACGTCGACTCAGTCCATGTCTCTGTGTTAAAACTGAAAGTGCACAATTTTCTCTCTCACAACAAAACAACGCAAATTCTTTTGAATAATCAGGCATGCCCAAGGCTGGGGCCTCACATAAACAATTTCGTAGTTTCACAACAGCTTCCAAACATTCATCATTCCAATCGATGGGATCTTTCGCTCTTTTCCGAGTTAATTGTATCAATGGCTTTGCTAACATGGAGAAGCTGTTGATCCATTGCCTACAGTACCCAACCACTCCCAAAAACATTCTCATCTCCTTTTGTGTTTGAGGTAGCTGCAATTCTTTGATTATTTTTATTCTTTCTGGTGTCACTTTTCTAACTCCTCTTTCTATTTTATGCCCTAAATATCTAACTTCTTGTTGACAGAACTGCAATATTTCTGGAGACACCTTGTGTCCTCCTTCGGCCAAATGGTTCAGTAATACAATTGTGTCAGTGACACAATCTTCTCGTGTTTTTGATGCCACCAATAGGTCATCAATGTACTGAACCAGAACTGATTTCCCGGGCATAACTAATGACTCCAGACACTTTTTCAGTATCTGATTGAAAATTGAAGGACTCTCTGTGTACCCTTGAGAAACTCGGCACCATGCCAAAATACGATCTTCAAACCGGAAGGCAAAAAGATACTGGCTGTCTGGGTGCAAAGGAATAGAAAAGAATGCTTAGCATAAATCAATTACTGTAAACCAACCTGCATTCCAGGGTATCTGATAAAGGATCACCGCTGGGTTTGGTACTATTGGGCAACAAGGCACTACAATTTTGTTAATTTTTCTCAAATCCTGCACTATCCTGTATTTTCCGCTAGGCTTTTTAAGTCCCATTATTGGCGAATTACAAGGACTACCCATTATCTCTTTTAAAATCCCTTGTTTAATCATTCGGTCAATTTCTGGGGCGATTCCTGCTTTCACTTCTGGACTCATTTTGTACTGTCGTGTGTTTGGATAAACCGCACCTTCTTTCACCGTCACTTTAACTGGATCTACATCTGACATTAGCCCAATGTCCTTTCCTGTAAAATCCCACACTTCTGGATTCACTGTGGTTCTTAATTCTTCTGGTAATTCACTTTCGGTCATTAATGAAAACATCTCATCTACTTCTGTACCTTGCTTAGCTAGCATCATTTTATATATTACATCTTCATCAGGGGTTTGGAAAGCGACACCATCTGGTGTACAATAGATCGTGCAATTCATCTTGCACAGTAGATCTCTTCCCAACAGATTTACGGGACTGGAATCACAAACTACAAACCAATGCATTTCTTTAAAATTTCCGATATGTACCTCCATTGGTTTCGTAATTGGGGTTCTAATCTGTTGATTTGACACTCCTACAACTTGGATAGTCTCTCCCGAGAGGGGTAGGTTTGGGATGTCTGCTGTTCTCACAGTAGACCGGGTAGCACCAGTATCCAATAGAAAAGTGATGTCGTTACTTTCAACTTTCCCATCAACAAATGGACCTGACTGATCTACCGGCAAGGATGCGCCAAGCACACACTCCTCTTCCTCCCCCCTCAGGCACCGTCATTGCACATAGTCCGAATTGTCTTCATCATTCTGCAAAAAATATTGTGTAACCACTCTGTTATTCTTACCACTTTCTCCGTGAAATTCGGTGTTCGCACTGTATTTTTGAGGACTCACAAAGTTTGGCATAGGAGCTGGTGGCACCTGATACTGTGGAGTAACTACCTGCTGCGGCTGACTCATAAGTACTTCATTCTGCATCTGTGGAATTAAATTTTGATTTGGCCCATTATTATTCTGAATACTCTTACACTCATTCTTCCAATGTCCAAGCTTTCCACACGCATGACAAGGAAACTTCTTCTTCGCTTCCTCTCTATTCATTTGTCCTCTTATTTTATTACCATTTGTCACTTGATCATTCTGACTCTGCTCTTTCATCTGATTAGCAGTCTGAATATTAGATTTATTCTCATGTTGTTCTGCTAGCTTTACTTGTGCCCACATCATCTTCTCTTTTAGCTTTCTACGCCTTGCTTCTATGTCGTCTCCACAATACTTAGCATATTTCAAAATCTCATCAACTGTTTTGCTCTGCCAGCACAACATGTGCTCTTGAATCATCTGACTAATCTCCGGTTTCAGACCATACACAAACCGATATACAAAATGTCCCATATCCTTGTCACAAATGTTCTCAAAACCATTATACTGTTTAAACACCTGTAACAACCGCTCATAATATGCATGAACGGACTCATTTGGCTCTTGAGTTGTTCTATCTATCTTTACCCAATCTGTCTCTTTAGGAGGAATTTTCCCTTTCAGGAAAGTAATTACTTGATGATATTTCTTCATCACCTCCTCCGAGGGTGCTCCTATCTTCGAGTCTCTGGCATACTCCTCACTTGGCCAATCAATTGTGATCTTACATTCTGTCCATAAATCAGCAGGTACCACAATGTCAAATAAACCATCTAGGTCTTTCAATAGAACCTTTGAAACCTTCACAAATCTTTCCACCTGTTTATACCATTCAACTGGTTTTTCTCTCAATCGGGGGAAATCATTCGTAAATGACAAAATATCTGGTCTACTCCAAGGGACATGAACATATCCACCACCAGGAACTTCTCTCATCGGACACATTTTCTCAACCTTAGCTGATTCTCTCACTGAAAATGCAGCTGATGCTTCTCTTGCTTGTACTTCCTCTTTCTTTCTTATCCACTTAATTCTCCATTTGTCAATGTCTCCCCATTTTCGCAAAATATTCATCAACTCTTTTATCTGTAGTCTCTTACCAGAAGCATTTACACTTTCTAAATCTTTGTCAGTAAAATCCACTCGATATGGTTTCTGCAACAATTTCGAATTCCCTATATCTATTCCAATTTCTGAAGCAACTTCTGTTAATCTCTCATGAAATACTCTTGCTCTTCTGGTTATACTCTTACATAAGAATAATAACTCCTCATCATTATAAATGCTCAGTCTTTCTATGCTCACATTGCCAGTTATCATTTCTTCTAACTCTACTTTCAATCTGCTGATATCTAGAATCTTTGGTTGTGGGTTTCAATTGTCAATTTCCTGTGCCCATCTCTCTATATCCTATGGGGTAACTACTGTTGAACCTCCAGTTCCTATAGGAACCAAAGATCTCTTTTCTCTCAAATTTGTAGGTGTAACTCTCTTCGGAGTTTCAGTTAAAGGTTCTACATTCGGGAGATCCATTAATGAAATAATGGATTCACTTTCACTGGCCTGATCATCCATAATTATTACTTCTTTTCTGGGACTAGTTAACGGAACTGTCACAGTTTGAGGTTTCTGACAAGTCTTTTTATCTCCATATAATGGGATTACAGGGCCAATAGTCACTGGTACTGTCAAAGCTTCAGCATTTAAATTCGGTTGGTTTACTTTCTGAACTAATTCTTCTCTAGTTTTATTTAAAACTTCTCTCTCATTATCCTGTAATACCCTATTAAGTGACGCATCATGCAAAATTTGTGGGGTTAAAGGCATTCCTATCACTGGTGCACTCGGGGTAACCTTACTAGGTGCTTCTTGATACGGTGGAGGGTTTTTAATCAAAATATCCTCTAATAATTAATCATCTGATTCGCCATATCCTGTCGTATTCATGTGTTTCGTTTTTTTCCTTACACTTTCCTCCTATCTGTTCTTCAGCCATTATTACTGGATATAATCCCTCGCTCACCACAGCTCTCCTCCAACGCTTCATTTGATCTCCACTTGACTCATACAGATATCTAGGTAAAAATCCTCTAAATCACCGGCCACTCCTGTATTTTTCACGATCAAATGCCTCAATTTCCCATTCTTCCAAAGCTTCATACTGTGTCATTCTAGGATTCGGTTCTAGCATATTCATTCGATCTCTCAAATTCTGAAGTATTTTTAAATTAAAAGTACCATGCTCTGGAAAAGCCAAAACTCCATCACCTTTAGTATATTCTATCCAATTCTCCAACCATACACACGTGTGATATCCTTTCTCCATCATCATAAAGGAAGCAGGTGTTTTGGGTGGCGGAATAGGAATTCCCTCTCTAGTCATTACAGGCTTATCTTTCTTAAAGACATTTTTAATTTTCTTCATTAATGTCATTTTCTTTGGTCTTCCCAACATTTCAGACGGTCGATATAGGAAAGAGTCTTCCGTATATCTTCTAGCTCTATTACCTACGTCGCGTCCTATGTCAGCACGACTCACACCCGCAGTCAAATCAGGACTCAACATACAATTCTTTTCCGACAAATCCTAGCGTGACTTCTATCTATCAACCAATCAGACTCAGGCTCACGCTCGTGGTCTGCCCAATGCCAGCGCGGCCTTTTGTGACGTCAGTATTGCTCCTTACTACTGACCCCTCCTTTACAATCTGCTTCTGTCACACGCCCGCTGTTTCAACCAATCCCAGCGCTGCTCTCTGTGACGTCAGTACAACTCCTGCGACTGACCCTCCCTTCACACGGTAATACGAAAACTTATTTCTTAATACTTTTCATTAAATTCTTCGTTAGTAACAACATAAAAACATTCGCTACTCTGTCTGTTCCACTAAACAAAAGGATAGATTTCACTTTATTCTTGAGTTTCAGAAATTACTCTTCTTCTACTGCGAGTAAAACCCCTGTTTACTCTTCATTCAAGCTCAGGAGAACCTGTTACTTCTCCAGTGTCACCCGTATTGGGAAATTAGACCAAAGTTTCACCAGCGAACCCCTTTTGCTATCATCCGCACTCTACTTTTATACGAAATAGTCCCTAGTTTAATACTGCCAGCCCTACGTAGCTTCTCAGTATTATTCCAACAGACGAGTAACCTCACTGCAGTGTGGCTTCTGTCACCACCCGCTATTCATTTCCCGGGATTCTGGACAACATAAAACAAGACACTAACTCTTTTGTTAAACATAAATCAATAATCAATATTTATCACCAAACTAATCGCGAAGATCCATTCCATTGAGTCTTTATTTCGATATTTTTCAATCATAAAAGACACATTGACATACATGCAGACATTATAACCCTATATACATTAAAATACCTGTATAAAATAATTCATAAAATTAATAAGATATATACACTTTTTCATATAAAAGGATGAATTCATATTTCCACTCTGGTAACAGCTATTCAACTTTGGTTACTTTATAATATATTAATAAACTCAAGACAAGGCAACTCATATCCTTGTGTTCTTAACTAAGCAATTAAACAGTTTATAAAACAACAAAGCCATCATTAAGAGCAGGTTGATTCTTCAGGTTATTCCTACGTATATTCCACATCCAACTTAAGTACTTTGCAAGTGCAATTACCGCATCTTCATTCAAGTTTGTCTTTAGAATGCGTAGAGCCGTTTTGCTAAGTCTTGTACCAAGGTTAGAGCATATTGGTTTTAGCCATTTTTTTCTAGGTTTCTTGTATGCTTGGCATACAAACAAAATGTGCATGATAGACTCCTCCATCAACAAGCAAGAAGGGCATTTCGTATCAGATGTATTCAGCCAATTTGTTGTAAATGTTTTAATCGGGAGGGAGCCTACCCTAAATTGAAGAAACAATTTCCTATCTTGTGGTTTTAGGACATAATTCCAGTATGCCTCAAACCTATTATCACACTTGTGTTCCAGGAAAATGCTAGTTAAAGATGTGTTTTGTGTGACTGTTAAGAGTTTATAATTTACCATCTTCCAATAAGCATCCTTGTATTCTTTTTTGATGGAAATTGACTTCCTACTGGATCCTCCCATAAGTGACTAAGGCCCATATCACCTAAAGTATGTTTTATTTTTTGTAGCCATTTAATTTTACATGACAAATCAGCTGATCTTACATATTTGAGTGCCTGTGCATAGTGTGACAACTCCGGAGTGGTCCATAGCCTTCTCCAGTACGATAATGGCCTAAAATGAGCTATCTCTACTAACGCTGTACATCCCAAATCTAGAAGGAGGGGTATGAGTGGAGTAGACTGTGGAAGGCCTGTTATGGTTCTCAGAAATTTATTCTGGGCTAGTGTCAGGGGAGTTATATTTTCAAAGCCCCAGAGTTCGCTACCATATAAAATTGAAGCCCTAATCTTCGCATTATAAATCGTTATTGCAGGGCCAACTGGTTTTGTTTGTGAAAGACAAAACTCTTTTGTCAAAGCTCCTGCAAGTTGGGCATGCCGAATGGTTAATAGATCTATCTGGGGCTTCCAGTTTAACCTCTTGCCCAGGGTGACCCCCAGATATATGAAAGTATCAGTTTGTTCCAGTGGAGTATTGTTCATCACTACTCTCCCTTTCACATTCTTGTGTTTATGTAGGACCATAAATTTTGTTTTGTCAACGTTGACTACCAGTTCATGGTCACTACAGAAGGTCATAAATCTATCTAGTGCTCTTTGAAGTCCTGATTGTGTCTTAGATAAAATTAGGGTATCGTCTGCAAACATTAAAAGGGGCACCTTCTGCCCAGCAAGCATTGGTGCATCCGTTGGGTAAGTTAAAAAATAATTGACAACTCTATCGATAAATAAAGAGAAAAGAGTTGGAGCCATGACACACCCTTGTCGAACCCCTTTGGTTACTGGGAACCTATCCGTTACTTTCCCCTGAGATCCCCAGCGAACCTGGGCATAGTTTGACTCATGTAGTTTCACAATTAGGGCAAGTAGATCCAGCGGCATCCCTAATTCCCTTAGTGATTCCCACAGCTTTCTCCGGGGTACAAGGTCAAATGCAGATTTTAAATCTACAAATGCAGCGTACAGAGTTCCGCCTGCTATAATTACTGTACTCCAATAAATCATCACAAACCTAAAAACTTGGTCAATAGTGCTAACATGGGGGCGGAAACCGGCTTGTAAAGTTGACAATATCTCATGATTTTCTACCCAAGTATTGATTCGATTCAACAGTAGCCTAGCCATAATCTTCTGCAGCGTGTCTATTAGGCTTATCGGCCTATAATTACTTGGGCTGCTACGATCCCCTTTCTTGTATATAGGAATTATTTCAGCCCCACGCTAGGACTCGGGGATGGGAGCCCCTCTCGCTACGGCATTGGCTATTATGTGAATATACTTAAGCCAATTGTCTTTATCAAACCTGAATAAATCACCGGGACTGCAGTCTGTACCTGGGGCTCTGCCCGTTGGAATCATATTCAGTGCACTTTCAACCTCCCCAATCTCTAAAATCAAAGTGGTGTTTGTAGTTATTGGGGGATAGTTGTTAGAACTATCTGAGTTGGATGCAAATTGTGCCTGAAAGTAAGAGACCCACTGTTCAGGTGCTACATTATTGTCCGGGATTTGCCTAATTTCACCGCTACCCCACTTTACGGCCTGCCAGAATGAGCGCATATTTTTTCCATTACTAGCTTCAAGGAGTTCTGCCCACCTATTTTCGTCAAACTCTTTTTTAGCTGTTTGTTGGGCTTTTTTATAGGCAGTCTGTGCACTTTTAACCTCGCTAGATGATTTATTTCGTATAGCATGGGCCAAGCATTTATAGGCATCACTACAGGACTTATTGTACCACTTGGCAGATTTTAAAATGTTTTTACTACCCGCTTTGCTTGTTTTTATAAAGAAACATTTGAGCTTAATAAAAAGCTCATCATGAGCTTGCATTATCATGGCTGTATTATCAGCCTGGGTGTCTAGGGTGTTAATAGCGGTTAGTGTCTCTTCCACCGTTGCCTTTATTCGATTTAAGGTGCCTTCTTTCTCCAATAACCTTGCCCATTTTACCCTACGCATGTCGTTTGTCATAACTACATCTGCTGTTACTATCTCAGATGGCTCTTCCATTATTGATGGTCCATTCATTTTTAACGTTAGTAATAGGGGATTGTGATCACTTTCAACTCTCTGATAAACCATCATGTCAAGAAGTCGGGGCCACAGCTCCAGATTAATAAGAGTGTAGTCTATACGGCTACTTCTTGCCCCGTTATTAAAAGTATGTGCTCCCTTCCTATCGGACATAGACCTTCCATTTGCAGCCCTAAAACCCCGCTCCAAGCAGAGGCTTTTTAGCTGCAGGACAACTTCCGTCCACTTGGATACCGGAGGTAATGTTAGTGATGGGATACCCCAAAGGGAATCTTCATCACAGCTAAGCGCACCATCTTCATAGTCTAAGGGCTCGAATGTACAATTGAAGTCCCCCACAATTATCATATTGTTATTTCCCTTATGGGTTCCAATAAAAGAATCTAGTAGGGAAATTGTGTTTGAGCATTTCCCACCAGCAATCCCTCTCGCATAGACATTAACCACTATTAGATCTAAATCATAATCGGAACGTACCAGGATTGCCTGAATATCAGGACTATCCATTGGTAACTCTTCAGTCCTAAATACTGTATTTTGCCTGACCCATGTTATAAGCCCCCCGATGGTCTCCCTTTTGCCCAGCAATAGCTGGTTTTACAAAAGTTAAATAACCTGGGCGAAAGATAGGTCTCTGAGTCCAGGTTTCCTGGAAGGCCCAAATGTCAGGCCCCTCCACAAACGATGACCAGTCGGCAGATGCCAGCTTAGATTGAAGCCCTGCTATATTCCAAGATGCTATGGTTAAACTTGGCTTTGACAGGGCACTGTTTGCAGTGTATTTAGCCAGATGTATCCCAGATCCCTGTGGATTTGGCGAGATACTTTGTTCTCTTCCCATTAAACCATCCATCATCAACATCGAGTGTGGAGGAGCTATCGTTTGGCATCAGTCGACCTTGTCCAGGATCGATCCCTCAGCGCCTCCCCGGAAACCCGAACAGGGATCTTTGTTAGTATTTATAGAGGGAGGATTATATTTTATCCTAATGTTAGACGTAGTTAGGTTCAGTGTTCGTAGATCAAATGATACCATATTGTCTACTAGATCCATGGATTTTAACTGCAGACATATATAATCTGTTTTTGCATTGTGTGTATCACTTCTATATGCTGAAAGTATATCTTCCCTTATCACCGATCTACACTTCCTTGTGTACCGAAGCCAGTGAGTGACTTTATTAATCAGTGAGTGTTCGTCTTCCCTAGGTGAATTAAGTCCAAGTTTGGGAAAATTGACAAGGTAAATTTGGGCCTTGCGCTTGTCTATCTTAGGGGGTTTAAAACATCCTTATCCCTATGTAGGGGGGGATTAAAATCCCATAACCTGTTTTGAGCAGGGTTTGCTAAGTAACCTTCCCTCTTGCTGTTTTGCTGCTGCTGTCTACTCTGCATAGCCACAGGTAAGATGGGACCTCGATTTAAATTAACATTTCCTAATCGGGACCTTTCCCCTCGATGAATTTGTGTGCCCCCCTGTACGGTACAATTGCCACTCATGGTGCCATTGCAGATCATACTGGCGGCACTATTTTGTTGACATATTGGCAGCTCTTGAGCCTGCCTGCGCTTATCAGGGTCGATCACTTGTGTTGTTTTTAACATGATATCTATTAACTTATCTACCAACCCTTTCAGGGTACTAACAAGGTCAACAAGGATTTTAGAAAGAGCCCCAACATTCCCCATAGAGTCACTACTACAAGCACATGTACTTGACGTATTCACTGGTTCTGAATTTGGTGTCTCCGGCAACCCTTGATGGTGACTTGGATTCCCTGTCTGTGTTGGCATGCAATTCTCTACTAGGTTTATCAATGGTTCGAACCTATTACTGCACTCTACTTCAATCACCAAATTAGGTTGCAGTGTTTTAATCGTCGGTGCTGGGGTTACCTGTGCGAATGAGGAATCTGTTACTTCTCTCAATGGTATAATCAATGTAGGAGGCTCTTTATATTTGTTTCTTTTGAACATGCATGGAATGGATTTTTGAACCTGTGATGGATTAAGGCTTGTAGTTGGAAGATCACCAAAAGGTCCATTTTCTATACCCATGGGGCTGGTTAAAATTTGCTCGCAATCAGAAATGATATTATCAATGCGAGTCATGACACAACCATTTTTGCTATGTGGGGGATTTTTAAATGATTTCCTTATCTTTTTGACCTTCCCTACAACACCCCCCCCTGTGGCTTCCATTGCCTTTCTTTTCCCCATGTCAGTCTTGAGAGCACGCATTTACAATCTACTCAGATGGTCGTGACTTCTGTGCTAAGATCTATTACACACTTTATCACCGTTACCCCCTAACCGATAAAGGACACAATCAAATACCCTAGATTGCAACACCCCCCTGGCACATACAACAGTACCTTACAACTGTCCAGATCCTATGATCGATGTTAGGGGAGTGGCCCTGCCCTGCCTCTTCCTGGCAATGACGGGCAAGGACGAGCCCGCCCTTGGCCCGGGCTTCGCCCGGGCCAAGCCCGCGCGCGTCCCGCGCCGCGGGAGGAGAGGCAGCGCTATAAGCGCGATGGCTAGCGCCTCCCCCTGGCGTGCGGCACCTGTGGTGGGAGTCAAGAATGCTGGGACTCGTAGTCTCTTTAATGTTCCTCGGAGGCTGTCGATGCGAGAATAGAAGAACCCTGGGACTCCAGTCCCACCAGGGCGCAGCAAGATGGCCAAAATGTCCCCAGAGCAGCAACCGGCAAACCGGCGGAGCAGATAATGCAGAGATGTAGCAACCCAGACTCACCATTTGTAAGTGATGTCCCACACTAGAAGAGAGGTCTCTATAAAAAAAAAAAAAAATCAGGAAACTGACCACCCTTAGATCAGCGTTTCTTCAGTACAGAACTTCAGGAGAGGCATACGTCTGCCAAGGGAATAGGGACAACCTAGCAGTAGCAATGGTAGGTGAAATGTAGGAGTCAGCGTTTTCCCAATTGTCATGGAGTTTTAATCACACAAAAAAAAACAGGTGAGGCCAGCGAAGCCAGACACGAAAAGCAAATGAAATAGTCTTCTTGTTCTGAGCTGACTCTTTGTAGAAAGAGGAAAATAAACTTCGAGCTGCTTCTGTAGCAGCGTAATAAGATAAATGCCTCTTGCACTTCCTCGCGCTAAAAGCAATAAGGCACCGCAGTGTTTAAGCTGTGTATGGCCAAAGAGCAAAAATGGTGGTAGCGCGTCCTCGCGATACATTCACACAAGTCCAAAGTAGGCGGCGAGAAAATATGGCAGCGCGTCCTCACGCCGTGCGCCAAGAGTTCAGGTTGGTAGCCAGAAGCAAAGGCAGGAAGGAGAGCGCTTCTCCGCGGCAGCGCGTCCTCGCACTGACGCCGATAGTTCAAACAGGGAGCGGGGAGCAAAGGCAACGTTACCCCGCGCTGCAACGCCGCAAACCCTGGAAGAAAGATGAGAATCCAGGCAGCGCGTCCTCACGCTGAGTGCAAGGCGTCAAAGCAGGGAATGGGTGCGATTACTTCTATTTAGGAGCTCCTTCCTTGCTCGCTGGAGCAAAGGACTCAAGCTATTCCTAGCTCACAGAGTCAGCACTGATTTCCATAAGGCTTGGCAGGGCTCTCTCACGGCTGTGAGGCCCGGCCACGGGAGTTCCCTCACAGCTGTGAAGTGTGCAGAGCAGCTTTATCTCTGCACGTGGGGGCCACTGACCAAACTAATCAATAATAACCATAACTCTGCTACCAGAAAACTGATCCAGCGGTATACCAACAACAGATATTCCGATATTCCGCTACCATATACTCACCTGGGCCCATATAATTCCTGGGCTCCCCGATACCTCTCATGGCTGGGCCGAATACACGCCATAAAAATGAATCTACTTCCCAGACTATTGTACCTATTTCCGGGATTACCAATCGAATTAGAGCACAGATTCCCGTCCACCCTACACTCCATGTTCATACAATTCATCTGGCAAGGTAAAAGAGCTCGTCTTCCATATAGACAGCTGATCCAGCGGTATACCAACAACAGATATTCCGCTACAATATACTCACCTGGGCCCATATAATTCTTATTTTTCATACACACAAGTTGAGTAAAACCGCTGAAGTGGTTTAAAGTTTTATATTTCTCAGGATTAGTTATTTACTTTTCTTAACTAACCTTTCACTGATCAAAAAGTTCTTTCCTCTGGTCGACGGACCATTAGTTGAACTAGTTTATGGTGATAATTAACTTAACCCTTAACTATTCTTTATTTGAAGAAAATAATCACAGACTCAGGAAGTTTTTAAAATCTTCATCTAAATTAAATGCATGTGAATTATCTCAAAATTACAGTGCAGTCACCCTCATTTTTAGGAGAGAAAATTCAATTGATTAAACATCAAGCATATACTTCGGACTCATGTAATAACAAATGCTCAGAAAGGGAGAGGACAGAGAGAAAAGAACATCTGCAAAATACATGAAAAATATATTTACCAAGAATGGTGTGAAAGACCAACCCCCTGGCCAAAGGGCTGGTAAGGGTCCCCAGGATAGGTCAGGAGACAAAGACTTCAGGACAGGATTCAGGACAGGATAGTTGACCTCTCTAGAATACCGACGATTGCGCCGCACCCCTCTCTGACACTCTCTTCCTCCTCGAGATTCTTCCGCGATCTTCTGATCTTACCCAATTAATTAGGATAGTAAGTTCTGCTTCAGATTCTGCATTCAGTTCTTCATCAGCATCTCACAGCATCTCTCCAGCAACAGCATCCCCGACTCCCAGACAGCATCCCGAGCTCTGCTGCATCTCCTTCTCATAACTAACTAAAGCTCCCTTAGTTATACCTTCGTATACTCATGTTCCACCTACTAAAGTTACAATATCGTAAAAATACGAAATCTAATTGGTCAGGCAAGGGGGGAAGCTCCATCACACCATGCTTACATGTCACTTATTCTGCTAAACCATTGTTCGCAAACCCATCCCCTTAATTTTTATTCAAAACTTTATTCCCATCCACTACATGTATCTTTTTGAAACATTAATAACACTACGAAGAATAGAACATTTCATTGCTGAACTTTTCACCATCCGTTTCCCAGGGTATGGCGCTCCAATTTGGCCTCTGTTCAAGTGCTTTGTCATTGACCTTCATAGCTTCTCTCAGTAGGCATGCGCAGGCATTGTGTCATTTAATCTAGTCCGGTTATACAAGAGAGGCCCAAATGCGCACTAATAATAAAGTCAAAAAGACAAATATTACTTTCACAGAATAAATGGTCTCACTGTATACCACCCACCTCTACTCTATTTCCCTTTTCTTATTAATCCTTTTCCCACATTAGCATTAGTAAAATAGCCTGTTTTAGTTTCAGCTAAGCAGATGCCATGCACGCGAGTCTTCAAGACTCCATTTTAGTATCTTCTGCTCATGCGCTAGAATTTTCCCTCCAAGCATAGTCTCGTCATACTGCGTAGATGCAGTTGACGAATGCACACAACAGTTTTTCCCGTTTAAAGCGGTATTAGTCCGTTTTCATTGTTATCCGCATTAGTACACACATAAGCAAGCTTCGCTAACCCGCGTGTTTATGTGGTGCATATTAATTATTCACAAAACATGGTTAGTAACTTTGTTAATGAGTTAAACGAGAGGATTGCCTCCGAGCAAGTCTCTTTCTTACGAGACCTTGCTCCATCACAGCTCCGTTTGCCAAAGACTCTGGGAGGATTGGTAATACCAGACCTACCCCTATACTATAAAGCCTCACAATTAAGAGTAATTCAAGAATGGTCCACAAGACTCTCTGACAAACACTGGCTCCACATGGACCGGGCAGTGGCAGGAAGATGTATTTTGGACCTCCTCTGGAAGCCTAAGAAAGATCGTCCGATCAACACATACCTGAGCACTCCTACGAGAACTACACTTGAAGTTTGGTACAGTGTCACTCGTACAGCAGCATGGGCCACTTTCCCCTCCCGATACACACCAATACACTACAACCCGGCCTTTCCTCCAGCTTCACACCCAGGAGCATTCGATGTGTGGAAAGAAGGGGGTTGTCTAACTGTGTCAGACCTTTTCCACAACTGGGACATACTGACATTCGAGCATTGTCGAAGAAACTTTCAGATTCCTACATCGGAACACTACCACTCTACACAACTCAGACATAGGGTGTTAGGAACTGATATGAGAGAGGCGGCAACTAGGGACCTTACACCTATTGAACGTTTTGTGAAAATGGGTGAGAGATCAAGGGTGCCATTTCCTTCTTATACTCCCTGCTATTCTCGACTCTTGACCACCCCCGTCCAAGGCACATCACCTTCTGGGAACAGACGCTAGGCAAAGACATTTCCACCATCCAATGGGGTAAGCTGTGGAGAGACATACCGAAATTCAACCACTCTATGGGAATAAGAGAGGTCCGTTACAAGGTGCTTTATGATTGGTACCTATATCCGACTAAACGAAAGAAAATGTTCCCAACGACATCTGAAATGTGCTGGAGAGGCTGTGGTATGCTAGGAGATTTTTTACATATCTGGTGGGACTGTCCCTCGATTAAACCCTTCTGGGCTGAAATCTTAGCACAAATTAAAGAGATTTTGGGATACTCAGTACCAAATGATCCAGGCTGTATACTCCTGGGACTAAGGGACGACTCTCTAAAGCAACAAACAATAGGAGATAGATTGATTCTGTGGCTATGTTTGGGGGCAGCAAAAATGGCAATAGCTGGCACATGGAAGAGGACAGAGGCCCCCTCTATAACACAATGGCATGCTCGTCTATGGAAGGCTCTAACAATGGAGCGCATGACGGATATTCTATCAGACATCTTTAAGAACTTTGAATATATATGGGGACCTCTGGCTCGTCACCTTTCACAGGGACTGCCCCTATGCGCCTGCCCGACATGAACACGGGCCCTAAACCTATTCCAATACTAATAACGACGTTATAGAATGGCCTAACGACAATTTAATGTAAGCCTTGACTATGTGGAAACTGCCTATGTATGTTATTTGTACCATCTCTCTCATGTACCTTTAAATGTTGGACTTTTTATTGTATTTCCTTTTTCCTTATTATTAGGGGGGGAGGGAAGGGGACAACAGAAAAACTGATGAAAATGTTTGTGTGGCAGTTACTTGAAAATGGAGGCTTTTATAGAAGACACCTGAGAATATATAGCAACTGATTTTTTCAAAACCATCTTTGTAAGCTGCAGGTTCAGTTGTGATAATTGCAAAAACAATTAATGAGATTGTATTGTTGGAATTCCTAAAAACTCAATAAAGAAAGTTTTGAGAAAAAATAAAAATAATGCTATCTGCACTTTGCACAATACTGTTGACCATGGGTATATATGTATTTTATTCTGTTGCTATTTTTTTCAATTTACGAGTGTGAAGTTTTATGCAGGTTTGCACACTTTGCTTCTATTGTGCAATTTGTTTTTATAAGTCAACTTTTTTCTATTGCTAAATTTGCCTATATAGTATATACCCAATATTTGTAGGCTCTGGTCTGTGTTGCTTAAGTAGCCATGTGGCCGATACCGGAGCTAGGGTCTGTACTGCAACTATCCTTTCAAGTTTTGCGTGTGTACTCTTTTTTATCTGGAGTACTGGTCCACAGCTCCTTAATTGGAGGTATTGATCTATATGTGAGCATAGTCGTTTTATTGGAGATTTATAAATTCTCTTGACTATTATCTTTTTATTGATATGTTATGAGATGTGTGGTGAATATTGCCAATATACGACATGATACAAATAAGAAATTCATGTTTAATCAATCAATATATGTAACTCTTCCATTTACACAATGGATTAATGAGTTGACTTTAAGTAGCAAGAGACAAGCATATCATAAAAACAAACATTACAGACCAATCAGTACCAAAACAACAAGTCATGTTTTGAGGTCAGTTTTTATGTATTATGAAAGTAATACATAAATAAAAATACAAGAATCATAATCAGTTTTTAGGAAAATTGCAGAAGAGTCAAGTTGGTAGCCAGACTGCAATTAAATTATTATTATTTTTATTATTATCATTATTAATATTATTATTAGCAATAGTACCCTCCTCAGGCCAGGCATCTCTTGAAAAGTTCCCTAAATCCCTTAAAACGTAGATGAAGATTTGTCCCTATCCTCTCACAGAGAATCTAATACAATGGTTCCCATGGAATCGTTCAATAAAACAAATCAATTATTTATTAGTTTCCAGATAACACAATGGTATACGTATAGTGCAATAATGGCTTAATATTAAATTTCAAAATGACAAAATTGATGCAAAATACAGTTTCAAAAGTTATGTATATTATTCACCAATCATCGGTGTCATCGTCATTTATTGATATTTCGAAACATTTGTATCATAATCTAAAATACATTCCTTTAAAAACAGTAAAAACAAAGTACTAAAACAGATAAACACAGCAAAAAATATAATTAAAAGAACCATGTGCAGAGATACATCAAACAATTATAATCACAGAAGAACCATTTGGTGTCTATCTTTATATGGCTTTTAGTGCTTTACTTCTAATTATCCATGCTGAGTGCAGGAATTTGGACATGACCACAACCACAATCGAGCTGGTGTCAGTGTTAGTGAAGCAGTGCACAGGTAAAGGGGAGCAGGTTTATATGTGGTTGCCTTGGTGCTTTCTACAATCCCTCTACAAGCCTTGCCTCCATACACGACTCCATTGGGGTGGTCCAGGGCAGACCAGACAGGATGACATAGCCAACTGAGCCAGAACCAGTTGCAAACCTCATGATGAGCCAAGCTGGTGCACCAGTGGGACAGCCAGGTGCTATGCCAAGGGGTTGATACTTCGGTCAAGAGGGACTAGAAAGGCAGGTCTGAACGGCCTTCCATCTCTGCATACCCAACCCTTTAGGCAGAGAGTAGCAGGCAAGGGCTGGAAAACACCTCAGGCAGTGCCTCCAAGAGGGTGGAAAGTATGTGTAGTCTGGCATATCCACAAAAACTTCTTCCCTCCACTGATTTAGCATATCTCAGGTCTAGCTTTAGATGGAGCAGATCCCAACCAAAAAGAAAGAATGGGCAGAGATATGAGGGTGATGGTTCCAAACAGTAGCCAGCACTCAAGTAGCAAAGGGCTAGGATAAATCCAGCAAGGAGACATGGAAACACCCTCAGACAGATGCCCCAAATACAGCACCCATCAAAGCCAAGAGGTAAAAGGAGTAGAGAGTACATTTCTCAGTAGTTTAATAGAAGGTTCAGGAATAATGCATACACAAAGGCATTGGGGAGTTGTCTCTGGATCGCCTTTGTGCAGTGACATACTGGGACCTATATATTGGCCATCTTGCAGACAGGTAGATCAGCAAGCTGGCCAGCAGTTAAGTTGCATCATGTTGTAGTTGTAGCACTGTATTGTTGTTGTGCCCTGTTGTAATTCTTTGTCTTTTAATTTTGGATTGTTCTAGTTTTATAGTTTGTGTTCTAACTCTATTTGTAGTATTATAGTAGTTGCAGTGTTTTGGCTCTATTGTTTACATGCTGCTGTTGTTGTGCTGTGGCTGTAGTATTGTAAGTAAGTAAGTTTATTCGATCAATAGCATAATCACATACATATAAAAATATCACAGAACATACATATTTCATATAACCATAGATAAAAAGTAAAAAAGTAAAAACATCACTTCATACTCCTTTACATCATTCTAGATAGAGGTGTGATTAAAAACTTAAAATAGGCACTTTAAGATTCCAAATACATTAAAATTAGTTCAAATAAGTAAACACCAATAATGTCGGGTTGATTCACAACCATCGTTTAACACTGCAGTCCTTCAAAAAGGGCTTAAATACTTCCTACCCCAATAATATCCAGACTCTAATGACAAAGTCTTGTTTCAAATTTAGACCTTTGCCACCAGGCATAAAGCAAATATCTTGATAACGTAAAAACAAGCCACCTTGTCGAGTCTGATCTAAAAACACGTAATGCATCTATGGGGCGTGAAAAAGACAGCACCCGACAGGCTGGAATAATCCATTTTTTCCTCAAATTGACATAAAACGGGCAGAAAAATATAAAGTGCTCTAGAGTTTCAGGACAAGCGCTACACAAAGGGCACAGTGAAGTTACAGTCACGTTCCTCCAGCTGCTTTTCAAAGCATTCAGTGGGAGAACCCCAGTTCTAAACTGTATATATAAAGTGCTCATGCCTGGGGGGTTCAACATCAGCCATGTAGGGATCGAACTTAAATCAACTTTTAAAATCTAAAAATCGAGTAGTTAAAGTGCTAAGTGTCCTAGTTTCAGTGCAAGATAGGTCGACAAACTCCCAAAACCTTTTTTTGAGCTGGTAGCCCATTCTTTTAGTGATAGACTGCGGGTCATCTCACATAAACCCCATCCCCAATTTATAAAACCATTGCCTTGCTTTTTTTAACCAGACTAGTCGCCCTGTTTGCCTATGGAGCGTTAATAATTCCTCCACTGCTTCCTTTACTGGGATCTGAGTGTTACTGGTCCAAAGTCTTATCCAGAACATTAACACCTTTAAAACAGCTGAATGGATAATAGACCTTAGACCAAGATCAAGATGAAGTGGTATTAAAGGCCTGTTCATTGGGAGGTGTAGGATCGCTCGTAAAAATGTATTTTCTGCTTCTTCTAGCTGATTCAGGTGCTCCAACCCCCACAATTCTGCCCCATATAAGGCTGCACCCTGCCCTCTGGCCCGATGAATTTCTAAGATTTAACAAATTGGGCGGTAAGGAGATTTTTTGGCTTTCTTTACTATTGCACAATCCACGTGTTGCAAGGAAAGCACACTCTTCTGAATTTGGGGAGTCCAAGTCAAGTTCTCACTAATTCTGACTCCCAAATAATCAAACACCTTAACCTGGTCTAGGTGTTGTGCTCCTATCCTCAGTTTCCCCTTGGTTGACTTGTAGGGATTGAAGACCATGAACTTAGTTCTAGTACAATTAATTTCCAAACCCCGCTCTTTGCAGGCGGCTGCAAACTTGATTAAAACTTTCTGGATGCCCATTGGGGTTTTCGAAATGAGCAACGTATCGTCTGCAAATAAAAGACAAGGGATTTGTTTGCCAGCTAATTTTGGTGGGTCACCTCCACAGTCATAATGATCATTAGTGAGCCCATTCATATACAGGGTAAATAATGTCGGCGCTAGCACGCAGCCCTGGCGCACCCCCTTAGAAACAGGGATATTGTTAGTTAGGCTATCAACAGAGTTCCACCTGACTTTGGCATAATTGCCTAGATGTAAGCGGATCAGGAGTTGGAGCAACCCACCAGGAAGACCAAGCTCCCTAAGAGCAGCCCAAAGCTTGGTGCGATCTATGGAGTCAAATGCCGTTTTGAGATCGACAAACACGACATACAGGTGGCCCTTCTTGATGGAAACTTCCTCCTTCCAGATGAGCAACAGGAACCGAAACACCTGGTCTAGGGTACTCGTTGAGGCTCTGAAGCCAGCCTGCAGGTGAGAGAGTATACTAAATTCCTCTATCCATCTCTGTAGATGTGTTAAAATCATTTTGCTGAATATTTTCTGAGATACGTCTATGAGGCTAATTGGGATGTAGTTTGATGGATCTCCCTTATCTCCTTTTTTAAATATAGGTATTTTTTCAGCACCCTTCCATGATGCAGGGATATTCCCACCTTGTGTAATAGCAGTAAAAACTGTGTGGATCAAAGGTCCCCATATAATGGGCTCAGATCGATACAAATCACCTGGTAATCTATCTAACCCTGGTGCCTTTCCAGACTGCAATGAGTTAATCGCTTTCACAGTTTCCTCTAAGGAGAAACTAATTACAGCTTCTACTGGATGCTCTATATTACAGTCACTACCTGGCAGTACTACCTCACTCTCTGGCTCGGGGATCTTTCCTGAGTATAATTTTTTGAAATACTCTTCCCAAACTTGAGGTTGTAAGTGAAAGTCAGTTTCACTAACTGGCTTTTTTGCCCCTTTTGAAAGTAAATGCCAAAATAGCTGAGAGTCCTTTGATCTGGACGCCTCCACTAATGTACACCGGTTTTCTGCCTCCCAGGCCCTTTTTGCCTCATCCTGTACTCCAGGGCCGGCTCTAGGGCGGTGCGACCGGTGCCACCGCACCGGGTGCTGACTCCTCCAGGGGGCACCTGTTTAGAAGTATTTTATGGTTTTAAAAGCACCTGCTGCTGCATTGTTGGCCTCCGGCAATATTCATACACCAATAAAAATGTCAAGATAACTCAGGTGATTAATGTTCTTCCTGGAGAGAGAAGGAGTTTTGTCTAGTGGATGTTTTAACTCATTTTATGGTAGCACAGAGAGTTAATATGCCTGCTGCAAAGAATGTGTACCATGCAGATCACAAAGTGCATATAGTTTAAGTAGGTCAGTGCTTTTGTCAATGAGATCCTTTTGTTACTAGCAGTGTAGATGTTAAAATCCTAACATGGAACAGTGAGCTATTAACTGTCATCAAAGAGCTGCAAGCAAACTGCAAGGTATAGATTAGAGCATTATGATGTTTTCCTCCATCTTTCTTTATTCTAATGTTACAAAAAGGGTTCATTTCGGTAAAAAAAAAGATCCTTATTATTAAATGTAACCCCCAACCATGGAGTTATGTTTTAAATTCTGAGTCTTTGCTTCTCCAGACCAAGCACTCAAACTATACTGTCTACCAGTATGGATGACATGTGACTCACCTTGTAGTCTCTGGCTTATGTAACATTTCCTATACACTGATTTACACACGTATGATTGATTGTCTCTGTGTAATGTATGTGTGATGTAAAGTGCTCTGCCACCCTACACTGGTATAGGTGGCGCTATATAACTAATTAAACACATCTGAGAGAGAGTGGTTATGGAGACTTGCGGGGGCACTGTTAAAGGGTAGTAGTGAGGGAGTGTGTGGGGGGCGCCAACAAACATTGTCGCACAGGGCGCCACCAGCGCTAAAGCTGGCCCTGCGGTACTCTATTGTAGACTCTCCTTCTGTCAATTATATCAATCCTTATTCCTTTTTTAAATGCCAAGGATAAATCGGTTCTAGTGTGCCTACAGTCCTCATTATACCATGGAGCAGCATTATGAGTTACTACATTTGGGCTGCAATTTTTGCTAAAATAAGGCTTAATGCAGTTTAAAAAGGTGTTGAAAAGTAGACATAATGCTGTCATCATTTAAATCTGGATTACCCAAGACATTTAAGGTCTGGGCCACCTCTTTATAGATGTTCGGTAGAAGCTTTTCATCAGCAATTACCTGAGCCCATTTTATCCTCCTGTTATTGTTGGTTGTAATGACGGGGGCTGTCACTAAATTTGTCTGGAACTGCTGAATGTTAATACCAGATAGCTTCAGAAGCAATGCATTGTGATCACTATCCTCTCGGTTTAAAACAATCATATCTTTTATTTGTGCCCAAAGGTCAATATCTACCATAATAAAATCAATCCTGCTCCTAACGCTTCCCCTTTTGAACGTAAATTTTGCTTCAGCATCTGAGGGTGTCCGTCCATTACAAGCGCAAACCCCGTGGGCAAGGGTAAATGGCAGGACTTGCTGTCCGACCTTAGTACTCCTTTTCAGGGCCGGTATCTGACGCCTTTTTATACCTCTAGTTTGTTCTTCCTCCTGAACTAGTTCCTGCACATAATTTATAGGTTCATAGGTCGTATTAAAATCACCAGCTACAATGAGATGATATTCCTTACATGAGTTGTCAAGGAAGTTAGTGAGGGTTGAAATAGTATCAGAGTCCTTATGGGGACTAGTAAACCGATTATATAGATTAATTATCTAACATGGAAGTTCCCTTTCAGTGATATAAGATCTAATTCAAGGATCTCCTGTGAGCCTATATTTAACTGCTTAATTTTACACCAAGGTTATCTTAGTCCAAATTAACAAACTTCCAGCGGGTCTACCTGCTGTTGAGGGTCTGGCTTCAATACTAAACGTGGTGTAACCCACCCTATAATGCTGCTCGGTAGCCCAGGTTCATGGAGCAGGCATATGTGACTGCTATCCACTAGATTGCCCCACTCCGGGTTATTTAATTTAGACTTTATCCCTGCAATATTCCATGAGATAATATTTAATTGCTGGGCCTCATCAAGTTTTCCTTGAAGCTGGAGTCCTGCTGTTAAGTTTTCTACTTCACGGCCTTGGGGACCTATTTGATGGGCAGTGGAAGTAACCAAACTTCGAGTCTCTAATTCTCTCAGATAATTTTTTGTAGTGTCCCTCCTTAGTTGACTAGATAAAACCATGTCGTGGGACAGCGTCTTTTTAACACTGCCCATCTTTAGTCAGTCAGGGATATCCAGCTCCGAGAGAGCTTGGTATCTATTGCTGGTTACAAGTGGGAATTGTTCCTTACGTGCATGGTGTTGGAAACGGGGTTACCGAGACCTTTACGGTAGCATGGCGCAAAGCGGGGAAAGGCACGCGAAGGCAATGTGTAAGGCAGTTGTGCAGCACACTCTCACTTTAACTCAGAAATGCGAAGCAATAACCGGACACCACACCAGGCTTAGATAAGTAAAAATCAGGTTCCTTTATCTTAATCAAGATGGCATTCAATTATGCACATTATACATTCTGGTAACTAGTGCGCGCTCATTTAAAAAGACCCTTCACAATTCTGGCCACTAAAAGGCCGCATTAAAATCACAGCACCACTGCTCATTCGGGTGCTCTTTACCAACTAGGGTCTAGAACATGCGCAACCCGGTTTATGCATCAACATATGTACATTAGGCCTAGGTACTCTATACAGCCTATGGTACACTAGGCGGGAGGGAATCCTACAGGGAACCCCTCAACATGTCCAGCAGCTGGGGGCTTCCAAAAAGAGGGGAACGTCTTTATCTCCCCGGGGAGGCTAGGGTCATAGGATGTGCCTGGCCTATAATCCAAAGTCATTAAAGGCCCCCTCCTCCGTGATCCCTCCTCAAGGGTGGCCCCCGGCCCCCAGGGGCTTAACCTAGAGCCCTAGGGGCCTCCTGGGCTCACCTGCGGTGTTCTTGCTGGCTGCGGGGCCGTACGGCGGACTCCTCTCTGGCCCGGCCCTCTGTGGTGGGGGCGGGGCCCGGCGCGAGTCGTGTGGCCCTCCGGCCGGTGCTAATTTGCCTTCTCGAGGCTATGGAGCCTCTCGCGTGGTTATTTCCTTCGTTGGGGGCCGGTATGCCCCTCTTCCGGCCCCGTGGAGTCCAGGGAGAGAGTGGGGACTTGCGGCGGGAGCCGGCGGTCCTGCCAGTCGGCTCCGGCGTCCCGCGAGGTGAGGAGGTTCTTCCTCCTCTCCGGACGTGCTGGGCGGAGGCGGGCTCTTCACGGCGCCCAATCCGGGCGCGGCGGCGATTCTTCGCGGGGCTCCCGTTGGCAGTGGAGCCCCGGGGACGTCCTCCCGATTGGCTCCGGCTGAGCCAATCGCGTCGCGGCCTTCTCTTCCTCCGGGGGGCTCCCGTTGACAGTGGAGCCCCTCTGACGTCAATGTTCGGCTCTGCTGGGCCAATCCCGTCGCGGCTTCTGGTGGTTGCCAGGCGACGCCCTCCTCTTCTACAATTGGCTTTGGCGGGCCAATCCCGTTGCGGCCTTTTCGGGGCGCGACCTTGTGACGCGGTCAGCGTCCCCGGCCTCTCGGCACAGCGTCTACGGCCGGGAGGTCGCAGCAGGCCTCAATTCACTTCACGCGGCCCACGGGGCTGCGGCGGCGGTGATTCTTGGCCGCGCTGGCAGCGGCAGGGGTCTCGGGCCCGGCGGTGACTTGTGGTGGTTTCGGTGAGGGCGCGGACGGCGCCCCTCACCACTACTATGAATAGGGAGAGATCTCCCGGCCTCAGTTCCCTTCGTCAAGCGGCGGCGGCCGCGGCGGTGATCCGGTCATCAGGTCAGTGACCAAGGGGGGTCAAGTCCTCTCCACACTTGGGGGTTGCAGCGCAGGCGCGCTGACAGCCTTATGCTCAGGCTGTGTAAGGATGGTTCTTGGAGGACAGTCCAGCTGTCTGTATAGGTAGATAGGGGGTGAAGGTCTAGCGCTTAGGACGCAGCGCTTCGCCTCATGATCCCCTCTCGATGGTTTTCACTTGTAGTCCTGAAATTCTTGGATGCAGTAAAGTCTCTTTATGAACAGGGGGGGTTGTGAGTTGGTGATTCTTGGAGGGGTTGATGTGCCTCCTGGCACGCTGGAGATGGTTCCCTGGGTCCCCTCACACTGGGCAAGATCAGTGGGTGGTGGGCGTTCCTCATCTATCTTACGGCAGCAGGGCCTTGACCCTGTCAGCGGCAGTAGTGTAGGTCTCCCCCTAGGCCCTAAAGTCTGTACTCCAGCGCAGGTTCTCCCAGGTTCAGCGGTGCCTCAACCTAACTAACTAAAGGTTTTCCCTCCAAAGCCTCTTATACCCCTAGGTCAGGTGACCCTCCTAAAGGCGGCAAAGTGTAACTCCTCCCACAGCCCGGAAGGTTCTGGAACCTTCCACCTACCTAGCTATGGGGCCCAGAGGCGGGGACGGGATGGCTACTGTATCCCTCGTCCCAGCCTGACTCTGGCTACTAGCGTGTATGTGTGGAAGGCCCTCTGCAGTAGCAGGGGCCTATGGCAGCCATCTTTGGTGAGAGAGCACCTGCACCTCAGCACTGACCAGCAGTGGCAAGGCGCCCGGAGACCTAGGTCCAGTAAAAATATGGTGGCAAAAATGAGGCGCAGAAAGGGAAAAAAACAGGGTAAGACCACCCTAGGGCTGACAGGTCTAACACATGGGGATAGTGGGCTGTGCGAATATCTGTTATAATGACAGGACCCTTATACTTAAGATGTCTATAAAAAAAACATCTTTTGAATATCACCCACATTAGCCTAAAGTTTATCAAGTCTATCCATGATTGGTAGAAGATTTTTTATAAGTATGTTGTCCAAATGATTCTTTAGAGTCTCTATATCATGCTCGGATAGAGCTGTAGAGTCTGATGGTATAGGGTGAGATCTTGGCGGTACTGTTAATGTGGTTGTGGTACTTTTGGTCCCCTCCTGTGTTAACAACTTTGTGTTATTTTTTGATCTAGTACCCAGCGGGGGTGCTTGATGTTTCGTTTTCACCTACCTTTTAGCTGGTAATTCGATTGTTGGAGATGTAGTAAGGCGGGGTGGGGATGGGGACTTCGTAAGGGCGGATTGGTCTACTATTGTCTGTGTGCTCGTAGGAATTCCGGGTTCTACATCCCCAGGCACCCTGTTAGGAGTGTAATCCAAATTCAAAGCAATAAGTGATCCACCCTCCATAGACAACCAACGTTCCACCACTAGAATTTCTTTATCCAAGGGTCTGGCAGCACGGGTCAAAAAACAATCAAGAGTAGAGTTTTGGAGAGACTTAGGTGTCTTAAATATCTTAGGTGTGCCCTCTATATCGCCTAGCCATTAAATAAGCAGTCACAGCCCCACAAGGTATAAACTTTAACTTAGTCCTAGGACAAAAGTAAACATACTTGGCATAGATTTTGGACTCCCCAACACACAGCCACGTGCCACCAAGTAACTCAAAGCCCGGTATGGGACTAGAGAGTAAAACAAAACCAAAACCAAGAGGGTAGGCCCAGCCCAGCCTCCTCCGGGCGTGGACGGGCCCGCGCTGTGGGAGCTCTGAGCAGTTAATAATCGCCTCCTGGCACGTAAACGGTCGTCAGCGGCTCCTGCCGCGATGCACGGTGGGGGATGGAGTCCCAATGAGGCTCTGGCTGGCCATGGCAGCAGTGATTGCGGTGATGGGCTCCCGCCCCGCGGGAGCCCTGAGCAGTTAATAAGATCCTCCTCGCATTTTGCAGCACACATAGAAAGAGGAAAAAGCCTATTGTGGTTGTTTTTGTGCAGGAAGTTGATTGTTTTTGTGCAGGAAGGTTTCCCTTCCTGCCCAAAAATAATCATACCCACAATGCAGGCACCCTTGCACCATGGTGCAACAGTGCCTGCGTTGGCGCACGGCAGCCCATTGTGTGCCGGCGCAGGGGAAAAGGATAGGAATGCGCCGTAGATAATAGATACAGCGCATTCCTGCCCTTTTCTTTTGCCCTACGGCAAAAAAAAACATAAATGAGGTAACACCCACAGCAACACCCATGGAACGCCCCTTTCACGCAGAGTAATTTGTGAAAGGGGCCAATATTTACAAGGCCATAAAAAGTCACACAGGTTGACTTTACGAGGCCTTGTATATATTAGCCAACCCATTGAGCAGCCGGTGCGTCAAAAAATGTGACCACTGGCGGCGCAATGGCTTTGTAAATAAGCTCCCCCATGTGCAATGCCTGGGGTTCCAAGGATGTCTTGGGTGACAGTCGGTCGGAGTGAGGGTGCTAGCGATCACTTACCTTTGCAGTCCTTATTCGATAAAGAGTGGTGCCTCTCTCTTTGGCTGACGCGCTTCCTTTCACGATTGGCAGCAGCAATAGGAAGTCTTCAAAGTATGATAAGTAGTTATTTCACAGAAGGACCATAAAGAGCTGTTTAAACCGAATACGAAAACAAAAAGGCACTTTTAATTTTAAAACAAAACAGGAAAACATTAAGGAAGTGAAAATGTCTTTGGGAAAAGAAATCCTAGGATGAGAAGAAAAAGCAGTTTAATTTTATATAGTCATTTCTTTTTCAATTTTCCAGTGTAGGTGCTTTAGTAGTGGTTGACCAAATTGAAGATGAAAGCAGGGCCAATGGATTCGTTTTCTGCATGTGACTCGGCGCTGCAATGGTGACCTTTGCATTCTGAGAATAGCATTCTATTTATAGCGCGCCACCATGGTATTAAATGGATTACTCGATGAGATTATCTGAAAGGATTCTTCGCGAGACACCTGCCTAAGGCAGTCTTTCCTGAGTGAGAGGAACATGCTGTCGATAGCGGCGCTGCCCCTTTTCAATGGAGCGCGTGGAGCAGCTTCCTGTCGCGCAAATGCCGATTAAGCAAGCTTCACTTCCGCGTGTTTGAAACACATTTGATCAGACTATTCATAGGGGGCTCAATTGGGGGACAAAATACTGCATTGTAAATCGAATTGAGTCTTTTAGGTGTCTTTGACACCCCATAGGATTTAAAAGCCACTGTGCAGAGGGTTTAAGGGACTCAAAACAGAATTACGTGCTAATTAGGTACATTTTAAAACTCACTGAGCCACTTGGTCAAACCTTGAAGTGTTTTAATTACTTCGCCGGAGTTTGATGGCTTTCACTCACTGACTTTTGGAAAAATAAATGTGAAATGGGCCATTTTTAAAGCACATTTATTTACTTCTGTGTGTTGGTGAGATATACACATATGGGCGGCGTGTAAGCACGCTGAATGGAAGGGTCAGCCAGCCCTCATGTACATCCTCACTCGCAAGCCAGGGATGGTTTGCACACCGTCTGGTTTGCACACGGGCAGGTCATCTGCAAAGCTACCAATGTATAAATTGGTCCCATTGCAAATTGTCCATTCTCAGGCTTATTGAAGAGCCTATTGAATATTATTTAGGAAGGTTGCAATTTGCAACCATCTGTCATTTGATGCGAATTCTAGGAAATTTGCATGTAAAGAACAGCAGACCTCTATCCTTGTATTTTGTTTCCCAAACAGGAAATATATATGTACATTTTTACAGCAGGACTTGCCAATTGAAGGGACAGGTACAGCTTAATTTTTTTTTTACTGTTTGGAAACCCATGAGGGCGAGAAGAGGATAGTTGAAGCCCACTCCGCTCTCCCCAAGGATGCCCAACTTCAGTGCTTTAAATGGGCCGGTACTGAGCATCTGCACTTTTTTATTTTGACAGGGAGAGTACCAGCACTTCTCAAGAGAGACATAATACCTTTAATTGGAGAGTATCGGCACTTCTCAGAAACAAGCAGGTACTCTGGTACAAAGTCCCTGCACCTCTATTTTTCCATTTCAAGCACTGCCCAACTTGATTATCAAAGGGGAAGCTATCCAACTCAGACAGCTTTTCCTTTAGGAATCAGTTTACATCCCAGCTGGGGGGATGTCAACTCATCAATGATTAGAGACCACAAATGCAGTTGCAAATTCAATGATACATATCTTTCTGTATCACGCCCTCCTGTTGGTGATTTGGAAAAGGTTGTGCGACGGTACAACGCATGTAAAGACATCGTATGCCTTTAGCACACATTTTTTACCATGCATGTTTTTACCACGAACATGCTTTTACAGTGCATGCCATTATCATGCATTGTTTTGATATATAAAGACAATGTATTTGTGGGGGGAGACCGCCCACACCACCCAACTTACCTTAAATGCGTGGTAAAGGCTTGTGTTGTAAAGGCATGCACGTGGTAAAAATATGCGTGCTAAAATATGCGTGGTAAAGGCACAACGAGGTAAAAACCTTGTTGTAAAGGCTGTTTCCCATTTGGAAAGGATCTCAATACCCATTTATTGATGGAAATATTTTTTTAACTTCTAAAAGGGCTTTAGTACATTGTAAAAATACCCTGTGTGGACGCAAACCCTGTGATTTTACATATCACAGGGTTTGACATCACAAAGGGGCTTTGTTCATAAGGCCCACTTTTCTTTGATGAACAGCAAAAATCCTGAAAAAACTACAGGAGATTTACCGTACTGAGTGAGCAAGTACTTGCCTGCTAAAATAGTTTAAATATGAGTATACTAAACTGCAAGATAAGTAAATTGAACTGCATCTTCCACAATGCATTGTGAGAGGACTGATGCAACATGTGAGAGTGTGAACCACACCTGTGAAATGTTAATAATAAAACACAAGCAGGCCAGATGTCAATCAGTTGCCTGAGCTGGTGGGATGCACCAAGCTTAATTTGGTATTTCACCGCAGTGATATACAAGTATCAGCTAAGCATTCCTTAATAGAAGTAATACCAGTCTCTGATGAATGACAAAAGCATGAAACACGTGCCAGGGAGGGGTGTGAAGTCAGGGGGGTGTTTGGGATGTAACACCCCCAAATAAATGTTTTCTTGGCTTGGTCTTTGGGTCAGTGGACCCTGAAGTGGGTCTGCTATGTCTATGTTGATGTTTTGCTTGTCCTGATTTCACTCAGAGGTTTTAACTGTTCTTTGGACCAGGAACTTAAATATATATAACAGCTTGTTTACTACAAAGGTAGCAAATCTGCACCCATAGATGTACTTGAATGGATGCAAATTTACTACTTTTTGTAATTCATAAACATTGGCAGTAGTAGGCTTGAAAAGCTGCCCCAGTCTCAGGTTTCCAGGCATACTACTGGCAATCAAACACCCAAAAGGTGATAGGATGAATGCCTGCAAACAGCCTTTCCATTAGCAACCACTCCCGGTGGCACTCTGAACCATTGTTTTCCCCCCAGTGTACCACACTAGGCAAAGGGACCAATTTCGGGCTTGGGACGTGGAGTAAAGGCAGACAGGGTGGTGGAGGAATTACGTCTGCCAACCTGCCTTTACTCCGCCCACCAAATGAAGAGATGTCTCTCGGCCCACTGACATCTCTATACATTGGCAGGAACTGCCATCATGGCGGTGCCTGTCAATCTAGGAAAAGCTTGATAGACGGCTCCATCAAACATGTTGGCCGACAGTCAAACCTTTCCAAAGTTTTTTATTTTTCTAAAACAAACTCCCAAAGTAGGAGTTTCTTCTTGAAAAATAAAAAAAGTAAAAACAAATGACCACTACACCATGGGAGTTTTCTCCCATGGTGTGGGAGTCTGTTTTTAGGTCAAGCCTGGGCAGTGCTTGCGCTGCTCTGCGAGGCATGCTGTACTCCAGTATGGACTTGAAGCCCCGCTCACTCTCTGCCCATATTTTCCATTAGCTTGTGTCATTGTCCTTTGTAAATGCTGGCTTCTGATTCGTTAATAGGCTTGTTAGTCCCTCCTTAGTACCACCTTGTCTTCACTTGTAACCTCCCATGAGGACTGGCCCTTTTCCTTTCTGTTGTTACAGGTAAGTCTTATTTAGTCTGTAAGCACTATTTTCTTTAATGAGTTTCTCCTACTGTAGGCACGACATGCTTTCCTGTGACATTCAGCATGCCATATGCGCTTTCACTTTCCAAGCAGCCTGGGACAATGGCGGTCACATTTTTTTAAATAAAATAGGTCTCACATTTACAAGAGTTTGAGCTATTGGCATTGTAAATGGCAATGCCTTTTATTTATGTGTTAATTATCAAAACAGATAAATAAAAGGCATTGTCATTTACAATGCCAATAGCTTAAACTCTTTCAAATGCGAGACCTATTGCATTGCAAATGCTTGTCTTTTTTTTCTGTCCCTCGGAGACAGGGTATACCTGGCAGGGACAGACAGTAAAAAAAAATATCCGACCATCCCCTCCAAATAGGGCAGATAGTTGGATAGCTTTCCACCAATGGCCCCTACTCCGTTGTGCTCTCAGAGGAAATTTTACACCAATAGAGTACATTTTATTCTGCCAGTGTAAAACTGGCATTCCATCAGACTCAAAATCGGGTGGGCATTCCTTAAGTTTGGTGGACAGGGTACCCGCCGCTGTTGCAATGGAGTACCTGTTGACGAAACTCTTCATAAGCCCAGAGGCCCAGCTAATGCAAATCAATACTGACATTGCTTTTCATGAGAGCAGTACATCCTGACCTCCGTCATCTCACCCATTCACCCGTCTGCACACTGCTTTTTAGTTGGGAAATTTGAGATTCACATCCCCCTAACATCACTGACTAAGCTATTTCCTTGGTAGCAGCACCCACTTTCATAGTGGCCTACAGTGACCTTTGATTCCGTGAAATGCCCAGGGCCTACTACAGAGAAATACACAGCACCTGTTGAACATACAGCAAGTTTCACCATGTTTCCCTACTGTACTCTCTCCAGTGCATTTGCTAACTCTGAAAGATAGTGATTAAGCTGGAGACAGCAAATAGCTTTTACTATTTAGGTGCTGGGTCCTTGTCTTTATCAAGCATCCTCCATCGGGTGCATACCAGCCACTGCCTCTCTTTTGTGACAAACAACACGCTGGGCTGCCCCATTCTGGATCTTTTCGAGCCTGCTTGACTGCCCAGTCAATTGTGACATTAATTAATGTGCCAAATACACACAGCTTTGGGGTAATTGAAGGGGGTTCTCAAATGTCTCAACTGAAATAATGTGCTCGTTAATACACCATGAATATTGGTGTTCCTGCTTAGGTTACTGTCAAAGTGTTTCTAACAACATCTATCTCTGAGTTTATTGGGTTGCAGTGGCTGCTTCAAGCTAGATTTTAGTGTTAGATGTGGGAGGACACTAGGATTACCATAGTATACTCCGAACACATATCCCCAGCCATCAGAGCCCAAATTTAATGTGGCGAAGACTTTTGCCATTTTGAAAATGCCCACAGTAGATAGTGTTTACTCTGGGAACTTTTACTCCATAGATTATGAGAGTGCCCAAGAGTCATTCCCACCCACTAGCTCGTGTCACGCAAAAATGTGGCATCTCTAGGCACCCACTCCAGAACACTCCAAGGCCTGTGAAAGATCAGAAGAGGACTGAACCTGTCAGGCATTGATCCATCGGCGCGCCTACCTAGAGTGTAGGACTACATCTCCCAGAAGGCCGTCCTTCTGGGAGGGATTAAATATCACGTACAACGCAGGGAGCATTGTACGTGATTCTTCTTGGATCGGGAAGTAGTTAGAGGCAGAGCGGCTGCTCTGCGAGGATCCAGCTGGTACCGCCGGATCGGGCGCTCCCCGTCCGAAGCGCCGAACTTTTGATCCCCCCGTCTGGATTGTGGCAAAGATTGGGGTGAAGGTGTCGGAACGTTTCCGCCGCAAACGCTCGGAGGAGCGCTGAACATTCACACTGTTGTTTTCCCCGCCCGCAGCTGCAGCGGGAAGAACGACGAGACTCTGAGGGAGGTGCCTCTGAGAGAGTACTACTCCCTGAACTTACCGCGGACTGACGACTGCTGGTCTGTTTTCTGTTCTTCTTCCCTTTGAGTCTAAGAGGGAAGGGGTGTGCTGGAGTTTAATGGTATCCAGTGCCAGAATCATCTAAAAGAGGTACCGCCTGTTCTTTTCCTCTTCGTTTATTTTTTCCTTTGTGACATTGGTGAAACTCACCTGAGTGCTGTCATCCTGTATCCCGTCTGGGTTTCAGTAGGAGAAGTTTATGCCGGGATTGCTTGCAGCATCTTAATAGACTGATCTGATTCTTCACCAAGTGTCGTTTTTACTTCCTTCTATTACTGGAGTTGGCTGTTTCTTTTCTTCTTGTATCCGGGGTGAGTGGTAGAGGGTACGTATGTGAAAAGTACTCATTTTTCTTGGTTTATCTAAAAGAAGAAGTGAACGGTGTACTAACTGGAATGTGCTTAATTTTCTAGGTGCTTATGTTTTGTTGCCTGCGGGGAGAGAAGTATCTTCCCAGACAGAGAGGCTCTATACAGTGGGGGATTAACTCTAACAGGTACTGAGACAGCACTAGCGAGATTTTATGAGAGTAGTTCGCATTGTATATCCTAATAATCGTGTACTTATTTTTGTTACAGGTTTTCCCTTTTCCAACGCTGCACCTACCCTATCCCTATCCCTCGCTTGATCGCCTCAATACTCTGGGTATCATTTAAACAGAGTTTGGGATGTCAGGAGGTGGACCCCTTTGAGCGTCGTCCAGATCCTGAGGAGTGCTTGTAATCGTGACAGAATCACGTACCCACGAAAAAATACTCCTCCCGGTCTGGGCCGGGCCCAAAGATGGCGTCATTAGACGAGGTGTTACAGGTATTGGTAGCGGTGCAGCAGGAATTGGCTGCTTCCCGTGCGGAGACTGCGGCTCTAAGAGAGAGGGTGGATAGACAGTCAAGGAATCCGTTTGATGTTTCCTCAGCCTCTCCTCAGATACAGGTGACGGTTCCGCCACCCATTCCTTTGGCTAGTCCAGAGCGGTACTCGGGCGATCCGTTGAAAATACAAACATTTCTGACCCAAATAGCATTACATTTTTCCTGTAAACCTGCGTCTTTTCCCAATAATCTCTCTAGGGTGGCTTTTGCCATCTCGTATCTGACAGGGGATGCCGCCAATTGGGCGGTTCCTTTGGTCAGAAACGACGATCCGTTGCTTTCGGATTGGACGGCTTTTCGGAGGGAGTTCGAAAGAGTGTTCGATCGCCGGGCTACCACGCTTAGCGCAGATAGGGAGCTGCTGGAACTTCGTCAGGGAACTAAGGACCTAGTCACTTATATGACGGCCTTTAACCGCTTGGTGGCAGAAACCGCCTGGCCAGAGGAGAAAAGGATGTCACTCTACTACCAAGGTTTAAGGGATGAGATGAAGGATGTGTTGGCACGTATCGATCCGCAACCCACCACATGCACCGACTTGATAAATCTCACCTTGCGGTTAGACCATAGATTGGCAGAGCGGGGAGGGGACCGAAGAAGAGGCGAGAGAGCTGTGGTTGGAATGGGGCATGAAAGTCGTTCCTCCCGTCCCTCGATGGAACCAGGGTCTGAACCGATGGATGTGGGAGCCATTAGACCCCCGTTATCCAAAACGGAGAGGGAGAGCCGTCGGGCACAAGGTCTGTGTATGTATTGTGGGAAGAAGGGGCACTATGTGAGGGATTGCCCCCTGAAACCCAAGAAAAGGAATACATTCTATTCCAACAAAAGAGTGGCAATCGTGGAGTTAGGGTCCACGAGTGATGGTGCCTCTGCCGAGACAGAGTCTCCCATAGGAGAACCATCAGAGAAGGAGTGGAGGTTGCCGTCGTTAGTGGTTACTGAGGCAAAAAACACTGAGTCCCACATAGTGTTGTCCATGACCCTTAGGACGGGACAACAAAACCATCAGGTATGTACCATGATAGATTCCGGGGCCACTGGAAACTTTATCGATAGTGGTTTGGTACACCGACTGGGGTTAGCCAGAGTGCTTAGCAACAAGCCTGAAAGGGTGTTAGCAGTGGACGGTACCCCGTTGAAGTCAGGTCCCATCACCGAACATACAGAAGTGGTAGAACTGGTCCTCAAAGGGGATCCTCAAGATCATGTGGAGGACATTATGCTAAACATTATCGAGGCACCTCAATATGAGGTCATCTTGGGCATGCCATGGTTGTGGCAGCATAACCCTACTATGAATTGGAGACAAAAAACCATTAGTTTTCAATCACCGGAATGCCTAGCTAAGTGCATGCACGACAACAGTTCACACACCTTGGCCTTAGCCCGGATATACCATGTTGCCACCGCAGCAGAGAAAGAGACAGAACTACCTCCGGAATACGCTGTCTATCGGGAGGTGTTTTGTGAGGTCAAGGCCGAGATCTTACCCCCACACCGCGACTATGATTGTCGCATAGATCTGGTGGATGGAGCCATTATTCCATCATGCAGAGTCTATGCGTTATCCGAACCCGAGACCAAATACTTGCGCGAATACCTCGAGCATTATAGCGCCATCGGCTTCATTCGCCCGTCTCGTTCTCCGGCCGCCTCTCCTCTTTTCTTCACGGTGAAAGCCAATGGTGAGTTAAGGACTTGTATCGATTATCGGTCGTTGAACAAGAATACGGTGAGAAACCGATACCCGTTGCCACTCATTCCAGTATTACTGGATCAGGTGAGGGAGGCCAACATCTACACCAGACTTGATCTGAGAGGGGCCTATCACCTAGTACGTATACGCAAGGGGGATGAGTGGAAGACCGCATTCAAAACACGGTACGGGTTGTTCGAATACTTGGTCATGCCGTTCGGGTTGTGTAACGCCCCGACGGCATTCCAGTATTTCCTCAACGACGTGCTCAAGGACTACATAGATCGAACCGTGGTCGTGTACATCGACGACATTCTGATCTATTCAGTCTCTCCGGAACAACATACTAGACACGTCATCCTGATCCTCAAACGACTGCAAGAACATAGCCTGTTCTGCAAGCTAAGCAAGTGTGAGTTCAGCGTGACTGAGGTAGAGTTTTTGGGGGTCATTTTGAGTCCTCAGGGGTTTAGAATGGCTGAAAGAAAAGTAGAGGCGGTTCAGGAGTGGCCTGTACCTAAGAGTGTGAGAGAGGTGCAATGCTTTTTGGGGTTCTCCAACTACTATCGGAGATTCATCTCTCACTTTTCTCAATTGGCCGCTCCAGTAACTAGGTTGTTGAGGAAAGGGACGCCTTTTCACTGGACCTCCGAAGCCATGGAGGCGTTTACCCAACTGAAAAAGGCCTTTTGCACCGCACCCATCCTGCGACACCCTCAGGTCAACGTACCTTTCGTGGTAGAAGCGGACGCCTCCGAGGTGGCGATCGGAGCAGTGTTGTCACAAAGGGATAAGCACACAGGGCAGCTGCATCCGGTGGCGTTCCTGTCCAAGAAGCTGAACTCTGCCGAGACCAATTACACTGTGGCCGAAAAGGAACTATTGGCCATTAAGAAGGCCTTTCAAGAGTGGAGACACTACTTGTGGGGGGCCCATCATCCCATCACGGTCTACTCAGACCACCGGAATTTTCAGTTCATGAAGACAGCCAGGCACCTCTCACAGAGACAAATGCGGTGGATGCTGTTTTTTGCGGGATACGATTTCTTAATCACCTTCCGTCCCGGATCAGATAACAAAAAAGCGGATTCCTTGTCCAGACAAGGAGAGAGCAACACGCCCCGACAAGACCACCCGGAGGCAATCGTGAATCCGGAGAGGGTCCTGTGTGTGGTCACTGTGGACCGCTTCCTCGAACAAGTCACAACCAACCGGTCCCCGAATCAGTGGCGGCAGTGGGCGGACCAAAGCACTCATCGGATCCTCAAGCATGGCGTACCCTTGCACAACAATAAACTGTACTTGCCTACCCACACGCTCCGGTTGAAGGCTTTCAATTGGTGTCATGACGGTGTACTTGCGGGCCATCCTGGACATAAGAAAACATTACACCTGATTCGGCGTCATTTCTGGTGGGACGGAATGGCAAAAGACGTGGAACAATGGGTGTCACAATGTGAAACGTGTGCTCGTGCAAAAGGGGAACACAACAAAAGCAAGGGGAGACTGATGCCTCTGCCTACTCCTTCCCAACCTTGGCAAACGATCAGTCTGGACTTTATCCTCGGTTTACCTCTGGATCAAGGGTATAACGCGATTTTGGTTGTTATAGACAGCCTTACCAAAATGGGACACTTTATCCCGTGTAGGAATCTACCCACTGCGGGACAGACAGCTCAGTTACTGTTGACGCAGGTCGTGCGCCTACACGGCCTCCCGAGGGTCATTGTATCTGATAGGGGACCCCAGTTCATTGCCAGGTTCTGGCGGATGTGGTGCAAGGCTCTCCATGTGGAAGCCGCTCTGTCTACCAGTTTCCATCCGCAAACCGATGGTCAAACAGAGCGGTTGAATCAAACCTTAAAGAAATACTTGCGGTGTTATTCGAAGGACGCAACCGATTCCTGGGTGTCCCTGTTATGGTTGGCCGAACTATCCTATAACAATGCCTGGCACAGCTCCATTGGGGAAACACCATTCAGAGCAAACACGGGGTTCCATGCCACCACTCTGCCTCTGGTTATACCGAGTGAAGTACGGAACCATCCTACAGTGATGGCACAGGTGGGGTCTCTCATGCTGATACACAGACGGATACAAGCACATCTGGAACACGCCAAGCAGACCTACAAAAAATGGGCTGATCGCCATCGACAAGAAGGGCCTACGTATCAGGTGGGGGATCAAGTATGGCTCTCTACTAAGAACATCCGCTTCCGATATCGCAGCATCTTTCATCCCAGGTTTATTGGCCCGTACACCATTCTACGCAGGGTCAACCCCGTGGCGTACAAACTACGATTACCAGCATCTTTGAGAATACACCCGGTGTTTCATTGTGGTCTGCTCAAGCCGGCGAATGGTGTGAGGCACAGGGCGGCGCCTCCCGTGATGAGGGATGGGCAGTTGGAGTACGAGGTGCGACGCATTCTGGATTCCCGGTATCGCCAGGGTCGCCTATGTTACCTGGTATCTTGGAAGGGCTATCCGTCCGAGGACGATTCCTGGGAGCCGAGTGCCGGCGTACACGCCCCACGTGCGGTGCGACTGTTCCATTCCCGCAATCCTGGGAAGCCTGGATCTAGGAGGCGCATGGGAGGAGGACGTACTGTCAGGCATTGATCCATCGGCGCGCCTACCTAGAGTGTAGGACTACATCTCCCAGAAGGCCGTCCTTCTGGGAGGGATTAAATATCACGTACAACGCAGGGAGCATTGTACGTGATTCTTCTTGGATCGGGAAGTAGTTAGAGGCAGAGCGGCTGCTCTGCGAGGATCCAGCTGGTACCGCCGTATCGGGCGCTCCCCGTCCGAAGCGCCGAACTTTTGATCCCCCCGTCTGGATTGTGGCAAAGATCGGGGTGAAGGTGTCGGAACGTTTCCGCCGCAAACGCTCGGAGGAGCGCTGAACATTCACACTGTTGTTTTCCCCGCCCGCGGCTGCAGCGGGAAGAACGACGAGACTCTGAGGGAGGTGCCTCTGAGAGAGTACTACTCCCTGAACTTACCGCGGACTGACGACTGCTGGTCTGTTTTCTGTTCTTCTTCCCTTTGAGTCTAAGAGGGAAGGGGTGTGCTGGAGTTCAATGGTATCCAGTGCCAGAATCATCTAAAAGAGGTACCGCCTGTTCTTTTCCTCTTCGTTTATTTTTTCCTTTGTGACATTGGTGAAACTCACCTGAGTGCTGTCATCCTGTATCCCGTCTGGGTTTCAGTAGGAGAAGTTTATGCCGGGATTGCTTGCAGCATCTTAATAGACTGATCTGATTCTTCACCAAGTGTCGTTTTTACTTCCTTCTATTACTGGAGTTGCCTGTTTCTTTTCTTCTTGTATCCGGGGTGAGTGGTAGAGGGTACGTTTGTGAAAAGTACTCATTTTTCTTGGTTTATCTAAAAGAAGAAGTGAACGGTGTACTAACTGGAATGTGCTTGGTTTTCTAGGTGCTTATGTTTTGTTGCCTGCGGGGAGAGAAGTATCTTCCCAGACAGAGAGGCTCTATACAGTGGGGGATTAACTCTAACAGGTACTGAGACAGCACTAGTGAGATTTTATGAGAGTAGTTCGCATTGTATATCCTAATAATCGTGTACTTATTGTTGTTACAGGTTTTCCCTTTTCCCACGCTGCACCTACCCTATCCCTATCCCTCGCTTGATCGCCTCAATACTCTGGGTATCATTTAATCAGAGTTTGGGGATGTCAGGAGGTGGACCCCTTTGAGCGTCGTCCAGATCCTGAGGAGTGCTTGTAATCATGACAGAACCTGCTGTCTGAAACCTGAGAAGAGCTCTAAAGGACCTGCTCTCTCTCTCTTGTACCCAGGACAAAGAAGTGACACCAGGGGTCATAAAGCTGACCTCCTTTTTAAGCTACAGGGATATAACAAGCTACAAGAGGCCTTTCCTGCAACTACCCTGCTGACCTGTGGCAACTATCCCTGGAATGAACCCTGCTGTTGGCTTCTGCCTGACACTCAGTGAGTCTCCAAGCCCCTTTCCTGAGGTCCTGGTGGGACTTCAGAAGTGTATCCTTTGGTGCATTGGGACTGAAAAGACACATTTTTGCCCAAACTGAACCTGGTTGGTGTATCTGACCCACGCTCCATCGTGGTCAGCATCAAGTTGCACCTAGGTCCTGTTCTACCATGACCATTGATTATCATTGGCACTTTATGCTTCTTGGCGCTAATTATAATAAACTCTTAAAAATTCATATCTGCGGTTCCCGTTATTGGATTTTTGTCAGTTTGGTGTATTTTTCTAACTCATTTTGGAAATTTTGTGGTTTTGCATTTCAATTTATTAACATAACATAACATGTGTATTTGTAAAGCGCACGTTCACCCCAAACGGGGTATCTTGGCACTGAATAACAGATGTTTATTGTTACTCAACTCAATGGTACTCAATGGTACAATTACTGTTTTAGTACTGCATAAATACTTTACACATTGCCTCTAAGTCAAGCCTGTCTGCTATGTGCCACAGCTATCAGGGGGTTAAGCTCAGGTTTATTTAGTGACTTTAGTGGTTCACCCTGACAAGGATTGTAATTATTGTTTGAGGTGGGCACTTAACCCCCTCAACTAATATCTCAATTTCTTACAGTAAGCTTGTCAGCTTGATAAAGGGGGTTGTTTGTCATGATGGCTTTTTCAATTATTCAACTGGTTTTGAAGACGATGCGGGCCAGAAAGTGAAACCAGTGGAGTTCCATCTAGATGGTGGTTTTGTGATCATATTTCTTCAGGACGTGGATGAGACATGCGGTAGCATGTAGATGCCTTTAAGGGGGACCAGAATAGAGGATGAGAGGCCATGGAGCAGGGTGTTTCTACCATCCAGATGTGAGAGTACAAGCTTTTGAAAAGCAATTCTGTAATGCTTTTTAGGAGGGATGCTTTCACTTTCTTTAGTAAAGAGAGTTTATACGAGGCCATCTTTATTTTCTTGTATTGTGTTACTCGAGGGTCACGTTGGTGTCTGGAAGGTATCTAAATGTCTGGCAATTGGGTGAAAGTTGTGTCTTGAAGCTGTCAAGGTATGTGTCATTGAGCCATGTTTGGATTGTTTTCATTGTTGTTTTTCAGAAATAACAGGAATTAAGTCTTGGTGGGGTTGAACTTCAGGTAAGTGCTGCACATCTAGGTCTGGATGAGGTGTAGGCAGTGTTGGAGGCATTGGATGTCTGGATCAAAAAAGACTTTCAAGTAGAGTTGTGTATTGTCAGCATATTAGTACATTTTTATGCTATTAGTAGAGGTTGAAGATGAAGTGGGGAGGATCACACCCTGGGAGGCTCTAAAGGTAATAGGGATCTTCTAGAACCTTAAGGTGTCCATGTGAATGAACTCATATTGCTTGGAAAGGTAGGTTGAAAAACAGCTAAGGACTTTGTCAGTGAATCCCATTTGAGACTTCAGGGTGTGGATGAGAGTGAGATGGTCGACAGAGTCGAAGGCAGCTGAGAGGTCCAACTGTATCAGGAGGCAGGGGTCATCATGATCTGGGGTCAGGAGAGCATTGTCTATAATGCACAAGGTAACTATCTCTATCCTGCATGGTGATCTGAAACCAAATTGGTTGTTGGACATGAGATTGTTGTTTTGATCTGATCTTGCCAATGAGGAGAAGGTGAGAGATGGGCAGGTCATTGGCAACGTCAACATCATCATCTAGTGTAGGTTTCTTTAGGACTGTGGGGATCAGCCCTGTCTTGAGAGCTTGTCTGAAGACAGCTCTGATGAAGGACAAGGGTAAGACATCATCTTCAAAAGATGGGGAATGAAGGCAGAATCCCAAGTTAGGTTTGAGCAGTTAAGAATCAAGGGGACTTGAGCAGGGCTTAATTAGAGGGTAAAACCTAGGCATGATGGGACCAGTTGATATAACGTTTAGGGTATGGTAGTTCTCCAAGGATATAGGATGTCAAAAAGTGGAGATGATTTGAAAGAGCACATTTTTGTGGATGCCTATAACTTTGACAGTGAAGAAATCACTCATTTCGAAGAGCAGTACTTGTGAGAAGTAGCTTGGGGTTCTCCACAGGTATTGTTAAGGAATGGCTGAATGGTTAGCAAGTTTTCCTTGAATTTACTAGGAGCTGTGCAGAGTCTGCCTAGGGTAGGGTGGCCAGATTTTGAGAAGCAAAAACCAGGCCAGGCATGACATAAAAGTAGGACTAAAGCCTCTAGTCTTACTTCTATGTTTGGCCTGTCTCTGTTTTTGCATAGCCTTGTAAATATGTGTCTATACACACACACACTCACATTCAAACTCACACTTCAGCCCTCCTCTCAAAAGCTTTGACGTATTTAAAATTAAGAAAAGTGTCAGGATGCTGGGACAGTCCTCTGAAAACCAGGACTGTCCGGGGAAATCTGGGATGTCTGGTCACCCCTGCCTGGGTAGAAAGTTTTTTGACATCAGCAAATATTTGTAGAATGTGGCTGAGTTTGTTTGACAGCATCTCTACTGGTCATTTAACAGTCTTTCTCCAGGAAGCTCTAGCTTGTGGCAAGCTGGCTTCAGTTTGGTGAGTGTTGGGTGAAACCAGGAGAAGTTGGCAGTGCATGCTAAGTTTGAACAAGGGAGTAACTTTGTCTGCAGCAGGTGGGAGGGCCTAGTCAACGACTGAATCTGCCCTCAAGAGAATAATGAAGGAAGGGTGAGTAGCAACTTCAGGACAAGCATCTTTTAATTCAATAATACTCATCTCTCAGTCGACACAGTGGGCACTATGCAGTGAAACAATTTCGATTTGTGTGGAGATAGAAAACGAGATGAGAGAAAGCACAGTCCAGGCGGGTGTCTAGGTGGGCCTAGTGAGGACTGGAATGAAATTGCAACCTTTGTTTGTGGACGTGGTCACAAAAAGGAAGTTTAGGCATTAGTGAAGTTGCAGAAGGAAGAAGGAGTGCTGGAGTGAAAAAGATCAGAGGTGTGCACAATTTAACAATAGGACCTTTATAGTGCTCTGGTTCTAGAAGCATGTCAGATAAAGTGCATTTGTGATGGAAAATGTTCAAATACATGCCTACAGATTCTGCAATTAATCCTCTCACTGTCTGGATCTTCAGGAATTTTCTACCCTATTTGCTCCCATCCTCTATCAGAATCAGCATAGTCACTGAATATTTGAAAACATAGGGTTTTTCCATCTATTGTAAATAGACTCTCATTGGATGCTTTTGTACCATTTAATTTTCAACTCTTCACTATTTTGCTTGCTTTGGCAAAAATACAATAACGTTGCAATTGGACAGTCTCATGAATTACATGGCCAGCAGCTCCAAGAATTATTGGAAGAGCTAACACTGTCTTTCTTCTACACAGGCTGGACTGTGCTATGGGACTGAAACCACTATTTTGGAGTTCTGGGATAAGGCATTCAAGTTGAAGGACGAGGGAGTTGCTGCATTGCTGGTTATGTGAGACTCATCACAGCTTATGATGAGACTGTGGATCATTGAGTTTTGATAGTGAGGATGGCTGAGTGGCTTATGTTACCCCCAATATCATCAAATGTTTTGGTCATTTCTTAATCAAAGGACTCAAAAAGTGTCAGTCTGGGATGCATTTGTTTCAACAATGTCCCTGTTACCAATGGTGTCCCACAGACTCTTCATTATTCCAGGATTTATTTAATGTCTTTGTGTCCCACCCATTCTATCCTTCCCCTTCCATTTGATCTGATATTAGTCCCTCTTGTCTGAATCATTTGCAAAATCCAGATGTATAACAAGTTCTCCCACAATATAGAATTTGTCATGACCCTTCAAGATATTATATTCCATATACAGTGTTGGATGCTAACCCACTACCTCAAATAGAAGTGTACCAAAACTAAGCTTGATGTGTTTGGGGTGAACAGCAGAAGTTGATTAATATGAAACTTTGTGATATTTTTGGAATAGTAATCCCTGCATCCAAAAAGGTAAAGAATATCCGATAGTACCTTGACTCTGGTGTCACTTTTCCACCACAAGTTGGGTCAGCGGTAAGCAGTTTTCATAATCAATTAAAAACATTTAAAACTATTTTGCCACTATTTATTCATAAGCGTAGGAATATTGTGGCAAGTGGTTCTATATATTGTCATCTTGACTACAGGTCCCCATCTTCCGGAACTCCCATCCTCTTGACATAACATGCAAATTAGTATCAATGAGGCATATTAGAAGAACACAAAAAAACAAGTGAAAAAGTCGATTCAAGGCAGGTCTTTTATCCTTCTTGATTGTAGAGAAGTCAGAAGCCTGTCAGCTGGTATAACTGTCCTAGAGTTTCGGCACAGCCAGCATGTGTTCACCCTTTGTGGTTTGAAGGCTTAGGCATTTCTCAAGGTTTCGCTGAAAGCATTCTGTATTGAATCTGTCCTAAAGAGTAGGTTTTTTTTCCAGTAAGAGTAAAAAAAAAATATATATATATTTCTAGCGCTTGCGGTAGCGCTATTTTCTGTGCACCACCAGCGATCAGGCAGCACGCCAGTTTTACCGCAATTTGGATTCTGGATGTAGAGGCAGGCGTGCCCCCATGGAAGGAATGAGGCAATGGAGTAGAGGAGAAGGCGTAGGCGGAGGGGAAGGTTCAAACGCTGGGAGCTAAATGCTCCCTTGGGGGGACTGAAAACCTTCTGCTTGAGTGCACATCCTCACCCTGGTATAACCACCCTTTCAATGGAGCTGGGCAGCGCAAAAGGCACTGGCCGAGGCAGCGGTGGTGTCATGGGATCCTATTACTGCTGCTTATTTGAACTGGCTACACTTAACACACAGATTATTGTTATAGCAGCATGAAGTCGCCACTGTAAGTTTTCCTCCCTGCTATTTGAACATGTTTTACAAGTGAGGTGTTTCCGAGCGGCACAGTGAAATGTCCTTGGAAACAGAAGTGCATGGAAGGAATTGGTAATTATGACGGGGCGATTGCGCTGGAAAGGATATTGTCTAAAGTGACAGAAAATGTGTGACTTATTGGTTTTTTGAAAAAGACATTATCATGATGCCGTTTTTAATTGAAAGGACTTGTAACAATCTGGTCCGGGTTTTGCAAGTAACATAAAAATGCATGATGGGACATTTTGAGATAAAATGACCTAAAAGGCATAACTTTCAGTAGCACAGGTAGAGGGAAGAAAAAAAACCTGAAAGCAATTTGCAGGCTTTAATCTGTTGCGACTTTTCTGAATAACTATAGTTGTGCAGCAGTCTTGTGTATAAATGTTATTTTCCCACATACAAACATATACCCAGTGAATGTGGAGCAAAGGGCATCTTCTATTTTTATTACGGTAAAGCTTTTAAAGGAAGCACCAATATGGCGCATAAACAGGTCGAGAAAGGCAGCGAGACTGCCGAAACGCGTCCCTGTGGTGTCCGTGTGTGCAGTGTAACCATGCAATAAACGGAAGAATACCCATGATTACGAGTGCCGGTTCTTCAATCACATGGATATTGGGGAATTATTTTGTCCATATTTCGAGCGCTTGCGGTAGCGCTATTTTCTGTGCACCACCAGCGATCAGGCAGCACGCCAGTTTTACCGCAATTTGGATTCTGTATATATATATATATATATATATATATATATATATATATATATATATATAAATTCACTGAAAAAACCATAGGTTTTAGGGACAGTTATAGTTAGTTGGACATTTCACTCGTACAAAACCATAGAAATTCCCCGTTATAGTTAGTTCAGCTAACTATAACTCGCGCTCCCGCAATGCACTGCTGATGACGTTACATATTACATCACTCATGACATGGTCAGTGACATCACTGATGACATCACTGATGACATCTCAAATTACATCACTGATGACATCACTGATGACATCATCCAGTGACTGTGTGTTTCTGTAAAGTTTAAATATGTTTAATATATTTAGGGAAAGGCGTATTGAAGAATGAGTGGGTGTATAAGTGTCTGAATGGATGATTTAGTACGTGAGTGACTGACTCTACAAGTGAGTGATTAAATGTATCTTACTGAATGCATGGGTTAGTGACTAAACTGTGTGAATGTCTGTATCCGTCTGTCTGTTGGTTTGTAAGTGGCTGCATGGCTTTCTGAATAGCTACATGAGTGTCTACATGGGTTATTGATTGATTGTCTGAGTATCTGTATGGGTGCCTGAGTGTTTGTGTGGGTGGGGTGTGTGTGACTCTGTGCATAGATGTGTGAGTTGGTGATTCACTGGGTGCATGGTTTCAAGAGTGCATCTGTGATGGACTGTATGGGTGGGTGAGTGTGTGTATGGGTGTGTTAGTGATTGAATGTATATCTCAGTGGTACATGTGTGAGTAACTACATATGTGCAAGGCAGTATATATGTGTGTTGGAGTATATAAATGACTATAAGTGAGAGTGTGTGATTGTGAGAGTGGCTGTATGGATGAGTGTGTACTTGTAAAAGTGATTGTATAAGAGCGTAAGAATGTGCTAGTATTTGTATGAGTAAGTGAGCTGGTGTGTGTATAACTGTATAGGTGAGTATATGGGTGTGTGATTACGTTTTTGCATGACTGACTAGGTGTGTGAGTACCTCTATGGATGAGTGGCGGTGTGTGAGTGTTTATATAGGTATATGAGTGCATATGATAGTCCTGTACTGAGTGACTAAGTATGAGTGACTGTACGGGTGAGTGAGTGGATGTGTGTGTAGACCTAAGAATCAGTGAGTGGGTATGTAGTTTTTGGTGTTGGAGTGTCTATGGTTTTGAGAATGGCAGTCTGTAATTTAGAGTGGGTGTATCAAAAGTTATATTAGGGTGTGAGAAGATGCATGAAATTATCACATGGATGATGTCATCAGTGATGTCATTTGAGATGTCATCAGTGATGTCATCAGTGATGTCACTGACCATGTCATGAGTGATGTAATATGTGACGTCATCAGCAGTGCATTGCGGGCGCGAGTTATAGTTAGCTGAACTAACTATAACGGGGGAATTTCTATGGTTTTGTACGAGTGAAATGTCCAACTAACTATAACTGTCCCTAAAACCTATGGTTTTTTCAGTGAATTTCAAAGGTTTTTTAAATGCTAATTTCTAACTATAACGTGTCTGAAACCTATGGTTTTTTCAGTGAATTTCAAAGGTTTTTTAAATGCTAATTTCTAACTATAACGTGCCTTAAACCTATGATTTTTTAAGTGAATTTCAAAGGTTTTTTAAATGCTAGTTTCTAACTATGCCTACAGAGGTAGGACATGTGAAGAAAGAAGAAAAACGCACAGAAAGAAGCAAAAGATGTGCAGAAAAACCAACAGAGGAGCAGAAAGAGGCCTTGTTGCAAAATCATCCTGTGCCCACAACTTTTTCAGACGGGTACTGGTGGTAACTGACTCTGACTAACCAGAGCCAGTGCTATGCTAAAAATACTTAGAATACAGTGAAAACACCTACATACACTAGGGAACACTATGCGTTGGGGTACCCCTGTGATTAGCATGACCTCCTCTGCAAGTCCCTAGTACATAATAGGGCAGGGGATTAAAACTACCTCTTAAACGCGCTACAGGGCGCGTTTGCACAGTGGTGAAGGGAGGGGGGCCTGAGGTGACATGTGTGCAAACGCACCCCGTGGCGCATTTTAAGTTGCAGGATTAAGTCCCCTTGAATTCTGAGGGTCCCTTGGGCCCAACTAGCCCCCAGGTACCTACAGTTAGGACCACAGAGCTGAGTTGCAGAGAGGCGTTCCGAGGCCACGCACTTTTTTCACCTCTCTGCAACGCAACTCTGTTGTGCTTACTGAAGGTACCTGGTGGGCTAGTTGGACCCCAGGGTCCCTCAGGATTCAAAGGGAATTAATTCCCCAACTTAAAACGCACCACAGGGCGTGTTTGCGCACATGTCACCTGAGGCCCCGCCCCTCCCTTCACCACTGTGCAAACGCACCCCGTGGTGCGTTTTAAGTTGGGGGATTAGGTCACCTTGAATCCTGAGGGTCCCAGGGGCCCAACTAGCCCACTAGGTACTTCCAGTAAGCACCACAGGCCTGCGTTGCAACGCCTGTAACAAATTGTGCAGTTGTGTTTAGGTAGTGAAGAGGGTCGTGCTGGGGGTAGTGTTTTAGGGTTTAGGGTAGTGCAGTGGTGTTTGTGTAGTGTAGGGGGTCATGCTGGGGGTAGATTTAGGGTTTAGGGTAGTGCAGTGGTGTTTGGGTAGTGTAGGGAGTCGTGCTGGGGGAGTGTTTTAGGGTTTAGGGTAGTGCAGTGGTGTTTGGGTAGTGTAGGGGTCGTGCTGGGGGTAGTGTTTTAGGGTAGTGCAGTGGTGTTTGGGTAGTGTAGGGGGTCGTGCTGGGGTAGTGATTTAGGGTAGTGCAGTTGTGTTTGGGTAATGTAGGGGGTACTGCTGGGGGTAGTGTTTTAGGGTTTAGGGTAGTGCAGTGGTGTTTGGGTAGTGTAGGGGTACTGCTGGGGGTAGTTTTTAGGGTTTAGGGTAGTGCAGTGGTGTTTGGGTAGTGTAGTGGTTCGTGCTGGGGGTAGTTTTTAGGGTTTAGGGTAGTGCAGTGGTGTTTGTGTAGTATAGAGGGTAGTGTTTTAGGGTTTAGGGTAGTGCAGTGGTGTTTGTGTAGTGTAGGAGGTCGTGTTTTAGGGTTTAGGGTAGTGCAGTGGTCTTTGGGTAGTGTAGGGAGTCGTGCGGGGTAGTGTTTTAGGGTTTAGGGTAGTGTTGGGGGTCATGCGGGGTAGTGTTTTAGGGATTAGGGTAGTGCATTGGTGTTTGGGTAGTGTAGGGGGTCATGCGGGGGTAGTGTTTTAGGGTTTAGGGCAGTGCAGTGGTGTTCGGGTAGTGTAGGGGGTCGTGCTGGGGGAGTGTTTTAGGGTTTAGGGCAGTGCAGTGGTGTTCGGGTAGTGTAGGGGGTCGTGTTGGGGGAGTGTTTTAGGGTTTAGGGCAGTGCAGTGGTGTTCGGGTAGTGTAGGGAGTCGTGCTGGGGGAGTGTTTGAGGGTTTAGGGCAGTGCAGTTGTGTTCGGGTAGTGTAGGGGTTGTGCTGGGGGTAGTATTTTAGGGTTTAGGGTAGTGCAGTGGTGTTTGGGTAGTGTAGGAGGTCATGCTGGGGGTAGTGTTCTAGGGTTTAGGGCAGTGCAGTGGTGTTTGGGCAGTATAGGGGGTAATGCTGGGGGTGGTGTTTTAGGGTTTAGGGCATTGCAGTGGTGTTCGAGCAGTGTAGGGGGTAGTGCTGGGGGTGGTGTTTCAAGGTCTAGGGCAGTGCAGTGGTGTTCGGGCAGTGTAGGGGGTGGTGTTTCAGGGTTTAGGGCCGTGCAGTGGTATTTGGGCAGTGTAGGGGGTCGTGCAGGGGGTGGTGTTTCAGGGTTTAGGGCAGTGGTGTTTGGGCAGTGTAGGGGTCGTGCTGGGGGTGGTGTTTCAGGGTTTGGGGCAGTGCAGTAGAGTTCGAGCAGTAAAGGGGGTCGTGCTGGGGGTGGTGTTTCAGGGTTTAGGGCAGTGCAGTGGTGTTCGGGCAGTGTAGGGGGCGGTGCAGGGGTGGTGTTTCAGGGTTTAGGGCAGTGCAGTGGTGTTCGGGCAGTGTAGGGGTGGTGCAGGGGGTGGTGTTTCAGGGTTTAGGGCAGTGCAGTGGTGTTCGGGCAGTGTAGGGGGTCATGCAAGGGGTGGTGTTTCAGGGTTTAGGGCAGTGCAGTGGTGTTTGGGCAGTGTAGGGGGTCGTGCTGGGGCAGGTGTTTCAGGGTTTAGGGCAGTACAGTGGTATTCAGGCAGTGTAGGGGGTCGTGCTGGGGCTGGTGTTTCAGGGTTTAGGACAGTGCAGTGGTGTTCGGGCAGTGTAGGGGGTTGTGCTGGGGCTGGTGTTTCAGGGTTTAGGGCAGTGCAGTGGTGTTCGGGCAGTGTATGTGGTCGTGCTGGGGCTGGTGTTTCAGGGTTTAGGGCAGTGCAGTGGTGTTCGGGCAGTGTAGGGGTCATGCTGGGGCTGGTGTTTCAGGGTTTAGGGCAGTGCAGTGGTGTTCGGGCAGTGTAGGGGGTCTTGCTGGGGCTGGTGTTCCAGAGTCTAGGGCAGTGCAGTGGTGTTCGGGCACTGTAGGGGGTCTTGCTGGGGCTGGTGTTTCAGGTTTTAGGGCAGTGCAGTGGTGTTCGGGCAGTGTAGGGGGTCATGCTGGGGGTGGTGTTTCAGGGTTTAGGGCAGTGCAGTGGTGTTCGGGCAGTGTAGGGGGTCATGCTGGGGCTAGTGTTTCAGGATTTAGGGCAGAGCAATGGTGTTCAGGCAGTGTAGGGGTTTTGCTGGAGGTGGTGTTTCAGGGTTTAGGGCAGTGCAGTGGTGTTTGTGCAGTGTAGGGGGTGGTGTTTCAGGGTTTAGGGCAGTGGTGTTCAGGCAGTGTAGGGGGTCTTGCTGGGGTTGATGTTTCAGGGTTTAGGGCAGTGCAGTGGTGTTCGGGCAGTGAAGGGGGTCGTGCTGGGTGTGGTGTTTCAGGGTTTAGGGCAGTGCAGTGGTGTTCCGGCAGTGTAGGAGGTCGTGCAGGGGGTGGTGTTTCAGGGTTTAGGGCAGTGCAGTGGTGTTCGGGCAGTGTAGGGGGTCGTGCTGGGGGTGGTGTTTCAGGGTTTAGGGCAGTGCAGTGGTGTTCGGGCAGTGTAGGGTGTCGTGCTGAGGGGTGGTGTTTCAGGGTTTAGGGCAGTGCAGTGGTGTTCGGGCAGTGTAGGGGTCATGCAGGGGTGGTGTTTCAGGGTTTAGGGCAGTGCAGTGGTGTTCGGGCAGTGTAGGGGGTCGTGCAGGGGTGGTGTTTCAGGGTTTAGGGCAGTGCAGTGGTGTTCGGCCAGTGTAGGTGGTCTTGCTGGGGGTGGTGTTTTAGGCTTTAGGTGCAGTGGTGTTTGGGCAGTGTAGGGGTCTTGCTGGGGGTGGTGTTTCAGGGTTTAGGGCAGTGCAGTGGTGTTCGGGCAGTGTAGGGGTCTGGCTGGGGCTGGCGTTTCAGGGTTTAGGGCAGTGCAGTGGTGTTCTGGCAGTGTAGGGGTCGTGCTGGGGCTGGTGTTTGAGGGTTTAGGGTAGTGCAGTGTTGTTTTTGGGCAGTGTAGGGGTCGTGCTGGGGCTGCTGTTTCAGGGTTTAGGGCAGTGCAGTGGTGTTCGGGCAGTGTACGGGGTTGTGCTGGGGCTGGTGTTTCAGGGTTTAGGGCAGTGCAGTGGTGTTCGGGCAGTGTAGGGGGTCGTGCTGGGGCTGGTGTTTCATGGTTTAGGGCAGTGCAGTGGTGTTCGGGCAGTGTAGGGGGTCGTGCTGGGGTGGTGTTTCAGGGTTTAGGGCAGTGCAGTGGTGTTCGGGCAGTGTAGGGGTCATGCTGGGGGTGGTGTTTCAGGGTTTAGGGCAGTGCAGTGGTGTTCGGGCAGTGTAGGGGGTCTTGCTGGGGGTGGTGTTTCAGGGTTTAGGGCAGTGGTGTTCGGGCAGTGTAGGGGGTCTTGCTGGGGGTAGTGTTTAGGGGTTTAGGGCAGTGCAGTGGTGTTCGTGCAGTGTAGGGGGTCGTGCCGGAGGTGGTGTTTCAGGGTTTAGGGCAGTGCAGTAGTGTTCGGGCAGTGTAGGGGATCGTGCAGGGGGTGGTGTTTCAGGGTTTAGGGCAGTGCAGTGGTGTTCAGGCAGTGTAGGGGGTCGTGCTGGGGGTGGTGTTTCAGGGTTTAGGGCAGTGCAGTGGTGTTCGGGCAGTGTAGGGGGTCGTGCAGGGGTGGTGTTTCAGGGTTTAGGGCAGTGCAGTGGTGTTCGGGCAGTGTAGGGGTCATGCTGGGGCTGGTGTTTCAGGGTTTAGGGCAGTGTAGGGGGTCTTGCTGGGGGTGATGTTTCAGGGTTTAGGGCAGTGCAGTGGGGTTCGGGCAGTGTAGGAGGTCTTGCTGGGGGTAGTGTTTCAGGGTTTAGGGCAGTGCAGTGGTGTTCGGGCAGTGTAGGGGGCGTGCTGGGGGTGGTGTTTCAGGGTTTAGGGCAGTGCAGTGGTGTTCGGGCAGTGTAGGGGGTCGTGAAGGGGGTGGTGTTTCAGGGTTTAGGGCAGTGCAGTGGTGTTCGGGCAGTGTAGGGGGTCATGCTAGGGTTGGTGTTTCAGGGTTTAGGGCAGTGCAGTGGTGTTCAGGCAGTGTAGGGGGTCGTGCAGGGGCTGGTGTTTCAGGGTTTAGGGCAGTGCAGTGGTGTTCGGGCAGTGTAGGGGGTCGTGCTGGGGGTAGTGTTTTAGGGTTTAGGGTAGTGCAGTGGTGCTTGTGTAGTGTAGGGGGTCGTGCTGGGGGTAGTGTTTTAGGGTTTAGGGTAGTGCAGTGGTGTTTGTGTAGTGTAGGGGTCATGTTTTAGATTAGTGCAGTGGTGTTTGGGTAGTGTAGGGGGTCGTGCTGGGGGTAGTGTTTTAGGATTTAGGTTAGTGCAGTGGTGTTTGGGTAGTGTAGGGGGTCGTGCTGGGGGTAGTGTTTTAGGGTTTAAGGTAGTGCAGTGGTGTTTGTGTAGTGTAGTGGGTCGTGCTGGGGGTAGTGTTTTAGGGTTTAGGGTAGTGCAGTGGTGCTTGTGTAGTGTAGGGGGTCATGCTGGGGGTAGTGTTTTAGGGTTTAGGGTAGTGCAGTGGTGTTTGTGTAGTGTAGGGGTCATGTTTTAGGGTAGTGCAGTGGTGTTTGGGTAGTGTAGGGGGTCGTGCTGGGGGTAGTGTTTTAGGATTTAGGTTAGTGCAGTGGTGTTGGGGTAGTGTTTTAGGGTTTAGGGTAGTGCAGTGGTGTTTGTGTAGTGTAGGGGTCATGCTGGGGGTAGTGTTTTATGGTTTAGGATAGTGCAGTGGTGCTTGTGTAGTGTAGGGGGTCGTGCTGGGGGTAGTGTTTTTGGGTTTAGGGTAGTGCAGTGGTGTTTTTGTAGTGTAGGGGGTCATGTTTTAAGATGCAACGCTCCAATACCTGACCAGTCGGCACTACATAAAACAGCAAAAAACTAAAAATAAAAAGTGTTTTTCACACTTTTGTCATTGGGCTATATGTGGGCTACATCTGGGTAATATTTGTGCTACATTTGGGCTCTTTTTCACTGGTGGCCATCTTGGAAGACTTCTTTGTTATGAAGTTTCCTAATTTCCTCATTTACTGCAGTCTCCTCAGTAGGAAATGCTTTCAGTTTTTTACTTTGATTCCATCAAGAAGGCATTCAGATGTGTCACACATTTGCCATAAATTCAGAACGTTAGCACTCTAGTTGTTCATTAGATCACTGTAGTAAAGCTACTGCTCACCAAGGAGTTAACTGGAAGTCTACTGCTGGTATTGAAAGTGATTGTTTCAGTCTGCATGTCAGAATTTTCTAATGAAATAGAAGAGGATTTGAGATCTCACTTAAAACATGCACTAAATTTTCTTTTTGCAGCACTAACCATAATTTCTATGGCAAAATGAACCCCCTCATTTTGTTCCTTGTTAAATTAAATGTTTTAAGTGTTACCAGTTTATTCCAATCAAGATGGCTTCAGGTGTGCCATACTTTTGTCATAAGTAAGGCTGTTAGCACTCTAGTTGTTCTTTAGAACACTCTGGGAAGCTGCAGTAGAACACAAAGGCATCAACTGACAGGCTGCTCCTGTTGAAATATAACAGGAAGATATTTGAGATCACACTTGAAACATGTCCTAATTTTTCTTTCTACAGCACTAACCATAATTTCTATGACAAAATGAACCCCATCATTTTGTTCCTTTTTAAATTAAATGTTTTAAGTGTTACCAGTTTATTCCAATCAAGATGGCTTCAGGTGTGCCATACTTTTGTCATAAGTAAGGCTGTTAGCACTCTAGTTGTTCTTTAGAACACTCTGGGAAGCTGCAGTAGAACACAAAGGCATCAACTGACAGGCTGCTCCTGTTGAAATATAACAGGAAGATATTTGAGATCACACTTGAAACATGTCCTAATTTTTCTTTCCAGAGCACTAACCATAATTTCTATGACAAGATGAACCCCATCATTTTGTTCCTTTTTAAATTAAATGTTTTAAGTGTTACCAGTTTATTCCAATCAAGATGGCTTCAGGTGTGCCATACTTTTGTCATAAGTAAGGCTGTTAGCACTCTAGTTGTTCTTTAGAACACTCTGGGAAGCTGAAGTAGAACACAAAGGAATCAACTGACAGTCTCTGCCCTTGTTGGATGTACATGTTTTACTGAGAATGTCAGACTTCATTCTCACATGACTGAGAAAGATAATGTGAATTTACAGAAAATATGCTCTCATTTTAGCTTCTGGAGCACCTTCCAAAACTGTATGGGACAAGCATGTGAAAATAGTTTTCTCTCAAACATGATTCATGATATCCCAGCAGAAGGTTTTTCACAGGGTAAAATCACCTTAGAACACACCACAATTCCTGAAATTAGTATGGTACCATCAACAAATGAATTCTAATGTAACTAAAGTCTGTTATCACCCTTTATAGTTCTCCTTTTGGTAACCCTCAAAATCTTTGATTCACTACAATGCATTTCAATGGGGTACTATCATTTATATTGGTCCCAAGATGGCTGCCAGCAATTCCAGGAAGAAGTGCTGACAGCCAATCAGATCTCACGATGACATGTGTGGTTAGGCTCCGCCCAGATATATATGTGTTTTTACTTTTGATTTTCTCAGCAACTACTGAACGGATTTACACCATTTAACAAAAGGGTTCTTTCTGAACCAAGAACTACCTCTTTGCCAAATTTGGTGTAATTCCGTTCAGCAGTTCGGGCTGTAGCCTTGCATAAAGTTTCCTATGGGAAATTGATTTTCTGACTCTTATTTTTTAATTTCTCCGCAACTACTGAACGGATTTACACCATTTAACAAAAAGGGTTCTTTCTGAACCAAGAACTACCTCTTTGCCAAATTTTGTGTAATTCCGTTCAGCAGTTCAGGCTGTAGCCGTGTCTAAAGTTTCCTATGGGAAAATGAATGGGGAAAACACGTTTGGGACCCCCTTTTTCTCGGCCCCGCTTGACGAATCACCCCGAAACTTTCAGGGTAGGAGCGGACCGGAGCAGGCCATAAAGTTTGAAAATTTCGCGAAGATTCGTCAACTGACGCAAGAGCTATTTCAAATAGAATGTCGCGGATTTCCTATGGAAAATAGGTCCTAACTATAACTATCTACTGGCGACCGCCAGTAGATAATATATATATATATATATATATATATATATTGGAAAATTTCATGAAGATTCGTCAAACAACGCCAGAGTTATCGGCAAATCAAAAAATGCTTTTCCTGTGGAAACATGGTTCTAACTATAACTACCTACTGGCGATATATTTATATATATGCAGACCAACAGCATTAAGATCTGTATCAAGATAGCCTCTTGAGCAGTGTTCACATTTAGAATGTGCTTAATCAAAAACTCACTCATCATGTGAGCAGGTGTCACAATAGTTCCCACTGGCAGTGTTTCAGAACTAAACAGAAATCAGACTTCCCCTAACTATTCAAAACTGGAAACCAAGCTTTCCCTCACTGAAGGCCCAATTCTCAAAGCCAACGTCCCCCACGTTCAACTTAGGTGTACACATGGCTTGTATTACTTGTGCAATTTCATGTACTCTACCAAAGCACACATTTACACTCACCAAGTGGTTTACTCACAAAAAAGATTACATCAGTATAATGTCATTTTACCTGCGATACAATCTACTATTAGGGTGGGGAGTGGACTATTCAGGTACAAATGCCTTAGAAATACGTGGACACCCACAAATGTCCTAGTTTGTCGGTGCATTATCATACTGGATATGATCAGAAATGTATTCCTGTCAGGGTAAAGTCACTAATCTGGGGAAGGAAACACCCAAAAAATAGTAGCATATAGGGGTTTCTCTACATGGACAATAATTTTCTCAGTGGTGAACTAAAATTAAAAGATTAGCAAGAGCATATCCTGTTTTGCTAACACTTATGCATGTATAAATGTGCACATATGCTATGTATGCAAAGGTAAAAGCTTGTAAATATCACTACTCCTGTGGAGTACCTCAGGGTGTCGAGATCATTTTCCTGAATTGGGAAGGGTCTGGTCCACAGGCTTTCTTCCAGTTACACTGGCCGAAGGCCTTACCACAGGACTGGGATTCTGGCCAATAGTGGTGCTGGAAGTGATGTCTGCATCCAGAGACATTAGCTCCAGACAAAGAATGGCCCTGTTTAGTCTTTATAAGGAAGGCATGAGGCATGATTCAGTTCCTTAAAAGACCTATGGTTAATACCCTCTACTTGAGAGCAAAAGAACTTCTTGCCAAGGAACAGAAGACAAAGCACAGTATTCTTCTGGAAGTGGACCACTTCCAACCCATTCAATCAAAATGCACATCCAATCCCTTTCTGTAAACTACTGTCTCCTAATAATTGCTGCCCTTGCTGCAATGGCAGAAGCTCATTGGAGAATGAACAAGTCCACTGAAAAAGATAGGTACAAGGACTGCAAAACTCAGTAGTTCTAAATAGTCCTGCCCTTTCCGGAGAGCAGTGGGAGGATAGCTCTTTTAACAACGATTGGAAAGAATAGTTGGCATATGTCCCCGTGTGTAAGACCAGAGTGAATCATTTATTAGTCCCGCAGAGGGTACAGTTTACCTTTGTATCAATGGGATTACTGGGAGAGGCAAACACAAAAGCTTCGAAAGAGTCATTATTGGATCAATCAAAACTGCCTGCGGGTACACTATGTCAGACATTTGGGAACCATATGTAGGAAGGTGCCTCTTTTTGCATGGTTACCCCCCACTTTTTGCCTGATATCTGATGCAACCTGACTTGATGTGCTCTGGGTCCCTGCCAATCAGGTTCCCAGGGCCTGTGTTCTTTCACAAAACTGTACCTTTGTACCCACAATGGGCACCTCTCTGGTCACAGGTAAGCCCCTTGTAAAAGGTACCTTAGGTACCAAGGGCACTGTGGCCGAGGAAGGCCTCTAAGGGCTGTAGCACCACCCCTGGATGCCCTGTACCTTAACACCCACACACTGCAATTGCAGGCTGAGTGTTTTGGTGCAGAGAAAAGTGAAGAGTCGACATGGCACACATCCCTGTGTGCCATGCCTGCATCCCATTGCCAAAGGCCTAGGTAAGTCACCTCTCTAGCAGGGTACACTACCCCTCAGGTGAGGGTACAGTGGCATGAGCCCGGTACAACTACAGTGTCTAAGTACATTCTTAGACATTGTAAGTGTAGTAAAGCCATAAAGAGTATATGGTCTGGGAGTTGGTCATTACGAAAACTCCACAGCTCCATAATGGCTCTACTAAAACCTTGGAAGTTTGGTAGCAAACTTCTCAGTACATTAAACCCACGCTGATACCAGTGTGGGATTTAATGTAAAATGCACTCATAGGGCATCATAGGGCATCTTAGAGATGCCCCCTGAAAAAACGACCATCCCTGGTGTGGTTCCTGAATGGCTGCATGCCATTTGCCACCACCAGACAGGTTTCTGGACCCCTGGGTAGAGAGCCTCCGCTCTCTGGGTCCAGAAACAAAGCCCATCCTGGGTAGAGGTGTCATGCCTCCTCCCCCAAGATTGGCTGGGTCCACGAAGGGGAAGCTTCAAAGGCCTGCCGCCTTTGTAAGATGTCCCTGCCTTTTGCTGCCCCCAGCAACTGGCTCCCACCGGTTCTGACCCCCACTTTGGGTGGGAGAATCTGTGGTAAAACCAAGCTAGGAGGAGAGGTGTGCCCACCTTTGCCAACCCCACCCCTCAGATGGGGTAGGCAAGGTGAAACACACATCTCACTCCCCTCCATCTTGAAGATGAGAGGCCCCACCCAGTTAGGGAGAGGCTCATGGCCCCCTTCCACTGGAGTGGCATAATAGGGGGTATACCCATCCCAAGCAAGGGACCCATTGGTCCCGACCTGCACACCACTTTAAGGCCCCTAAATGTAGTATTTAGGGGCAACCCTGAACCTTTCCTCCTCAGATTCGAGGAAGAAAGAAGAAGGACCAAAGAGCCATGCTGACCCAGGAAGAAGAGGACACCAACTGCTTTGGCCCCAGTCCTACCGGCCTGTCCCAACTCCTTCCTGACTACAGTGAAACCCCGGTGTGTCCAGCAGCCAGCAGCCCCCCCAGAGCCCGGAGGACCTGCTCTGCAACCATCTTTCAGACTCTGGCTCCCGTGAGCACCGGATTTGCTTAACCAAGATTCACCTACAGAATCCGGATCCAGGCGGCTCCGCAATTTTGAATCACCCTGCACCCAAAACCCACGGCCCGAGTTCGAGTGGCCCAACACCAAGAGGAAGTCTCCCCAGCGATCCTGACCTGTGATCTGGTGATCCCCGACCTCCCTCAAGCCTCAAGCCGACGCCTGCAGCCTCAACCTGAAGGGTCTCCCGACCGCTGGTAAGTAGACCCCGACGCCAAAAGACACCCCTGCACCCAACGCACCACTGCCTTGGGTGGCCCAACCGACAATGTCCAGGCATCCCCCAAGATCCCAACTTGCCTCTTCAGCCGGTGGTCGCCTCCAGGAAGCCTCCCTGCCCGAGCCTTCAGCATCTTTACCGAACTGGAGATCCTCATGAAATCCACAGGGCCTCCGACGTCGCCTTGGCACACTGCACCCGGCTTCTTCTGTGTCGCTGATGGTGCAGCTCCTGTGCTGATTGTTGGCCACTGCAGTGCTGATCTCTACCCCAGGAGCTTTTCTCCCACAGCCAAGTGGCCTGCTCGCAAGCAGTCCCTGACCGAAGGCCCCCTTAGCCCTATTGGCTAACATTGGGCCCCTGCACTCTGCACCCGGCCGCCCCAGTGCCGCTGGTGGTGCAGCTTGAGTGTCAACCAAACCTTGGGGAACCTTGGTCTTAACCCCCAAACCTCCCACTCGTAAGACGTTTACTTACCTGTGAAACCAAAACCATTTTTCTTTCATAGGAACCAATGTTACGAGTTTTTGTTCCAAAAATGTTCTGTGTTGAGCTGATTTTGTATGAAAAATAAAGTAACTAAACTGCAAACCCTAAAAAGTCTTACTTACCTTGTATTGTGAGATCTCCTGTGTGGTATCTCGGCATACCACCCCGAGTAGTCGATGTAATCCAAAAGTATTCTAAAAGTATTCCAAATGTAATTACTTTGTAATTTAAACAGCTTTTTGAACCAATACAAACCTGTAACGATTGCAAATCCATTCCCATTGCACTTCTTGAAATGTTCTATGATTCAAAGTATATTTTACCAACCTGACCCAAGTCCAGCTTGGTGCTAGAAATAAAATACACGTATACCTTTTTTATACTTACTCAATTGGTCTGGATTCAGTCTCTGAGTGTGTGCCTTCAGTCTTGATTGACGGAATACAATAAATGCTTAACACAGCCTCTGGATAAGCCTAACTGCTCGCCCACTCTACCACAAAGAAAGCTGTTAGTGCTTACCTAATTCAGCCTCTGCTATACTTCTGGGGACTCCCTGGACTCTGCGAACACTATACCTTACTTTGGTACAGTATATACAGAGCCAGCTTCCTACACCATAGTGTTGTCCAAGTTACTTCATGGAATAGAACATCCTTGTCTACCTTCTGCATGTGAAGACCCTGCTTGGAGGATGTATGGAATTGTGTAGATAAAGTTCCACTATTGGAAAGCCCTTCTTCTGCACTTAGTAAGTCTGTAACCTTTGATATGCTTTCCTCAGATATCAACTGACTGTTGACATCTGTTTTTGAAGGTCCTTCCAGCTTCACATCTTATTCGTGGAAGACAAGGAAATAAGCAAGGCAGTGTCAGACACAGAAAGCACAGGCGAATTGTATCTAGGCAGTACAATCCTAGAAACCTGAACATTTCCCCTAGATTCTCTCTCATTATACCGTTCAGTGTGGATTCTAATGCTTCTTCCAAGGCTTGAAGGCTGGGCAGGGCAGGACATCCTTTTTAACCCGTACTTTCTGTCTTCCGCTAGAGTTAGGAGAAGATCATATCGGCTTTTCGCAGTACTTGTGATGATCTATGTCAGCCACATAAGTTCAAAGTAAAGTGGGTAAAAACTCCCTTTTAACTCTGAAAAGCTTTTTTCTAGTGTTGTCACAGCAGCAAAACTGCTGCAGACTCAAAGACACTGGACCAATCTTCAGATTCTCCTCCTTGGTGAAATGCAAGTTGTCAGCTCCCACTACAAGGCAGCTAATTATGCAAGCCTAGTGCTCTGCAAGCTCATGCAACTCTAAACTGGCAGTTTTGCAGGAACTATGGGCGAGTCTCAACTCTGGCCCGTACTCCAGGCATACAAACTGATCCAAGCCCAGCTACGGATCAAGAAGGTGAAGAGCCATTCCTCATTCCGCCACTCCTCATCTGCTATGTGGCGGCTCACTGTTGTGTGCGCGTTGGAGCGCCATGTTACCTCTTTTCTGCCCTTTTTCTACTATACTAATAATAACTAATAAGATACTATTCACAATTAGTATATAAAAGATGTGGACCATCTAGGCAAGTGAGAGTTAAGCAGTTTGACACAGTGTAATCTATCTGAAGACTGGCGTAATGGTATAAAGGCACCTGCACCAGCCATCAAGCAGACTGTACAGGGCTGGTATAGTCACAGCCCTGGCCTCAGGGGCCTGCCACACCTCTTTGTCTCCCTTCTGATGACACACTGCAGCATCTACTATAAACATAACGCTGGGCGCTTTAGCTTAGCCCATCAGCATGGAGCCTACACGCCAATCAGCCTCTCAACCCACCCTTTCTCAGCTCTGACAGACTAGAAAAAAGCAACAGGCTGAAAGTTGAAGCCTGAGCAGTGGATCAACATCAACCATGTGATGACTGCCACTGTACAGGCCCAAGCACTTCCTGCTTCAGTGCTTGAGGCAGGAACTCAGACTGGGAGGGAGCTGTATACGTTGGGGCATATTCTCAAGGACTTATCGCCGAGTTAGCAACACTTTATCGCAGCCAAAGTGGTGATAAATTCATCGCACCATTCACAAGCTGGTGCTAACAGCTGATATCACCAGTATTCCTGCGAGAGCAGTCGCAAAAAACATCGCCACGGATGACACCGGCAACTAACGCTAATGAGATGCAGAGTAGGCGTTCCCTTGCAAAAACCCGCGGAAACACCACTTCGCAACATTCACAACGACCAGCCAGATCGGCGATAAGACCACAAAACATGCGCTAAGGCGCGTTAGCAGCAGGGATTTAACACCTCCTATTTCCTGGTGTTAAGTCGGACGACAACCTGCACCACAAAAGGGAGCCCAGCCCACAGCCACACAAGAAGAACAACAGATGCCATGGAGCTACTGATCATGCAGCTCGGAGCCCCAAGAGGGCCACAACACCCAACGCCACCCCCCCCCCCAGGCCCCACTGCCCGGACAAAGATATCTCACATCTACGTCACAAATTCATGAACACAACAATACGCCTGATGTCGCACAAGTACACCAACCAACATCCATGTGTGGTTCGAAAAAGGAAAAACATACATACATCGCAGAATTCCAAAAATAATAAATGTATTCAAATTCCAAACAACAGCAATAGTTTGAAGAGTCATGGCGGGTCTTCTCCAGACAAACCGTAAGTCACAGCCTGCAAGACAAAATTGAAGATAAGAAGGTGTGTCATGCGCACAACAAAGGACAGAGAGAGAGAGAAAGAGAGAGAGAAAGAAAGGGAGAGAGAGAGATAGTGAAATAGAGGGAGAGAGAGAAAGGGGGAGAGAGGGAGAAGGAGAGAGAGAAACAGAGGAAGAGAGAGAGAGACAGCGAAAGGAAGAGAGGGAGAGAGAGAGAAAGAGAGAGAAAGATAGAGAAAGAGAGGGAGAGAGAGACAGTGCCGACACTGCGCACCCAGGCAGCTGCACCCCAGCCCCCCCCGCCGCCCAGCGGTGTTTGCCCACCCCTGCGCACCCAGGCCTCACTGCTCACCTGCTGCCACCGGTGTGTCTTCAACCACATGCCGGTTCACACTGCAGGCCACCAGGTCCCCAATCTAAAACAGAGTCCAGATACATGAATGGCAGAGTACACATCATTGCACACGGCAACATCGCATGGCCGCCCCTGCGCACACAGGCTGCTGCACCCCAGCCCCTCCCGCCACCCAGCGGTGTTTGCCCGCCCCTGCGCACCCAGGCCTCACTGCTCACCTGCTGCCACCGGTGTGTGTCCAACCACGTGCCGGTTCACACTGCAGGCCACCAGGTCCCCAATCTGAAACAGAGTCCAGATACATGAATGGCAGAGTACACATCATTGCACACAGCATCATCGCATGGCCGCCCCTGCGCACCCAGGCCGCTGCACCCCAGCCCCTCCCACCGCCCAGCGGTGTTTGCCCGCCCCTGCACACCCAGGCCGAACTGCTCACCTTCCGCCACCGGCGTGTCTCCAAGAGGTCACACCACGTATCGGTGCAAGCTCCGAGCCCGGGGCCCGCGACCTTGGCAGCCTCCACATCACGCATCCCCGCAGCACGGGCCACCAGGCGCACACTTGACTCTGGGTCTTGATTTTGCAATGGCAGAGATCACATCAGTGCACACGTCATCATCGCAGGCTGCACACCCGCTCAGCTCTCTAGGTGCCACTAACTCTGTGAAACGCGAGGCAATGCCACGTGGCGGTAGGCCCGCGCTGCCCGCTGGCTCAGGCCTACATTGCGGTCCACCAGGTGCACACTTGACTCTGGGTCTTGATATAGCAATGGCAGAGACCATATCAGTGCACACGTCATCATCGCAGGCTGCACACCCGCTCAGCACTTTAGGTGCCCCTACCTCAGTGTACAGTAAGTCACCGTCCCATGGCGGTAGGCCCGTGCCGGCCGCAGTGCAACCGGTGCCACTGACTCCGTGCAACGCAAGTCATGGACCCTATATGATTGAGCCTCGTCGTAGGCCAGGCGGATGCAGCCATGTCACCTCAGGCAGTGGGGAAGAACTGGGACACGTAGCGTCGTCGTCCCCCCCCTTTATACGTACGCCGAGTGGGCTGGGTCGGCGTACGCCAGGCCAGCGCAGGGGTGTGAACAATTATTCCTGGCCCCTGGGCGTGGTTCATATCTGGGCTGCACAGGAAACCAACTGATGCGTGTGTCTCTGTTGCAGTGTCTGCGCCACACGGCCCGCAATCGACAATGTTGCAATGTTGCATGCAGCCGGAGGGCGTCCGCGCACGAAGGGACTGTATAAGGAGCGCAAGGCCCCTCGGGGTCTTGGCTCATACATGGCAACTGGTGTATGTGTTCTTCGCTTTTAGTGCACCATAAGCCCAAGGCCTAGCCTCAATTGCAGCGCGATGGCCACATCACATACCCAGGATACAAGCAGTGTTCTGACTAACATTAGGGATGAAAGCCCCCTTGTCTCAATACAGAAGGCGGAAGGATATCTGCACCCCCGACCTTGGAAACGCATGCGGCAGGCACCCCCTAAGAGAGATACCATGGCAGACGAAGACGACTCCCACACTACACATGGCGCCAATGAAAGATCAACGTATCCACACCCCACACACAGAAGTCCTTGCCCGAGGTACTCCTGCATGGAACGGCCTTGACACTTACGTACAGGACAACCCATACGTACAAACTTTTCACACTCATACGACTCATTGCTCCGAGCTGTGGCATATCATCCACATAACAGCCGCAGGTCAGAAGAGTGCCGGTCCTACGAGTGCGATCAGCGCAATGTCAGAACATCCCGGGAACATGCACAACCCCTGTCATGTGGAACTGTACCGTGACCGAATGCTACATTTGTTGGGGGCACTGCCACTGGCAGTGTTGTGCATCAGTTACCGTCTGAGCTTCCGTCTTGCGTACGTCACCTGCGTCCAACCCTGGTTCCACTGCCGATCATGCATATTCGAGTGGCCCATGGATGTCTGCCTATCCAACACAACGGTAGCTGAACTGGATTATGACATGTGTGTGCGCCCCCTGTTGGACCACGACCAGGAGTGTAACCGTGATACCCGTTCATGGGATGCCTTGGAATTGGGGTATGTGCTGGCAGTTGGGCATGTGAGATCGCACAATTCCTCGTGTGCAGTGACCACATCGAAGCGCTCCCCTATTGGGCTGTGTTGCGGATTGGTGAAACGGCGTGGACGGAGCACATTTGTCCGGACCATCTAATGGATTGGCTCGCCCCCGTGTTCGTTGAAGTCGACAACGACGTACTCTTGGAACTGATTGCCCATGAAGCTGCGCTCGCTTTCATGGACGAGTAACTACGTTCCCGCAGCCACAAAAGATTGTAACCCATGGCTCAGGTCCCAACCCCCTTTTGCATCTTGGGGAAATGGACACATATTCCACCATGACAGTGGACATGTCTGCATTCGCCTGGACTCAGAATGCATGTGCGTGCAGGACTGCGGGTTGACACACACCTGTGCATGGTGAGTGGACAGCGGCGCCTGGCAACGTTCCTCAACCTGACACACCGCTGGAGGGAGAGTACACACATGGCAATGTAGTACTACATGTGACCTTGTTGGACTCCTTCACCTGCTCACTGTCAGCAGAGCAGGCAGTCAGCGCTGTCCGGTGGTACAGGACTATGCAGATCCCATGGGCTGTGAGTGGTGTCCCCTGACACGGTGCAATGAGCATTCGCCAAACACCACATGACTCGTCCAGCAGGGCAAGGTGGGCTGAGACCGTCGGCATCCGTCATGGTTGGTGTTCATCTGTGCCTCCCCATGTCTTGCACCTCTACATGTTCCTTGGCTGCCTGTTAGTGTATGATGCATTAGTCTGCATGTTGTGGCCCTTGTCTTGCCCGTACTGACACGCACATGCTAATAAAGTCTACGCAGCTTCACTAGTGTAAAACTGTGATGAGTGTTGATTTGCATGCCAAATCGTGTGCCCCAATGAGCATTGTACGTACACAGGGAGGGACTGACTGACGGATTTCACTTAGGGGTGAGTCCCTATTGCCAGCTCCACCTCTGTGAGCCAGACATTGTGTTCGGGCGAGTTGCTGGTCGAGCTGTGCACTTACGTGTCTTCAGCAATGTGAGTATGGTGTCCAACTTCTTGCCATGTGGACCAATGTGTTCCATCAAACCAGGCTGTGTCCACACAGCTGAGTGTGTGTAGGTATGCGAAGAGATGTTCTGTTGTCACATGTGATGTGGGACACTACTTTAGCCCTCCTACCGACTCTGACATATTTACACACAGCCCTATTTAATACATGGACATGGGGCTACGTTGGGGGGTTGCGAGATTGTTGTTCATGATCAATGAGGCCACAGCTAGTTCACACCTCCACAGTCATGTAATTGGCCATGTGTGTCACGGTCAAACATGCGCATTGATGTCATTTCCCAGGGTGTACCTTCTTGTGCAATCAATGGCCCTACAGTCATCCATATTGTCATACTTGATTGGACATAGACATGACACATCTGTGTGATTAGGAATGTTTTATTCACATCCTGTGGAGTGTCGGAGCTGGAGCAGTACATGGCCATGCACACCCCACATTACATGGTTGCCCAGTGGAGGGCCAAACAGAGTCCTTTAGGGGATGACAAGTTAATCGGTAGAGGCAGAGTTGAGTCCGCAGCCTGTTTGCTGTGTCATTGGTAACCAGAGCAGATATGGCAGTCCATGTCGGGGTCCAGGTGAATGTCGCAGGGTGTTCGGGGGACAGTGGAAGGTGTTGTACCAGGGCATGATGCAGAGGGCTGTACCAAGCAGAAACAGGCCATATGGCGGGGGATGAATGCTACAACCTCCTTTTTGACACAGTCATTACCGTCCACATCTTCGTCCTCTGATACGTCTTCTGTGTCAGGTGTGCCAGGTGTGTGTGGTGGTGTTATGGCTGCATCACTGTGTGCCACGGACTCATCAGGGGGCGGAGGTGGTATGGCTGCATCACTGTGTGCCACTGACACATCAGGGGGTGGAGATGTGTGTGTCGAAGTTCCTGCAGCAGTCATCTGGGACAGGCTCTGTGGCAGCAATGGCAGGACGAGGATCTGCAGGGCATGGTAGATCCCAGCTACATCTCGCTGTTGTTCAGCCGTGGCAGCCATCCTTCCTGCCTGCATACGCTCCATGTTCTCCATTGTCCTCGGCATCTGTGCCAACTCTGTGCTGTCGTCGCCGGAGCCTCTCTGCCTAGACAGTTCTTGTATCCGAGTAATGGATCCAGCGAGGTCAGCCAAGGATTGCTGTAGGGCATGGAGCGGACTGTGGGTGTCCGTTAGGGACTGTAAGTGGTCCCTGATGGGACTGAGACACCCACGTATGGCATCTAGTGTGGCTGCCATGAGGTCAAAACCCACCCGCACCTGTTCAGCCAGCCCCCTCTGGCAGTCTGACACACGGCGTTGGGATGCCATGTGTTCTTGGGTGAGGTGCTGGGAGCCAGCCGTGGTGGTGGGTGCTTCCTGCTGTGTGGTCTGTGCAGGGGGTGGTATCACCTCGATGCAGCTGGGCTGCCCTGCTCCTGGAGGTGGGGTGCGGAGGCTGTCCACGAGCAGTTGGAGGGTATCGGAGCAGATGGCCAGGGGTTCCTCCTCCTCATCACTGAAGAGATGTCTGGTCTGCTCTGCAGGAGGTGTTGATTGTCCCTCTGTAATGTGAAGGGGAGATGCAGGTTAACAGTGTGTTCCATGTATGTGCACGCATTGTACATGTTTACATACTGACTGCATGTCAATGTACATTGTGACTGTTTTGGAGGAGCTGGGTATTTGATGGGGGACAGTGGACATTCCGACTACATGAAGGATGTGAGGTTGTACTCGTACATTATCATCTGACAGTTTCCTGCTATGCCTGATGTGATTGGCCTTTTTCTATGCACATGCGGCACCAGTTGTGTCCTCTGTTCTGTGGTGTTGGTGTGGCACTTTGTACCACATTGTCGTCAATGTTGATGTGCTGTGATTGCTATGTGTGTGTGCTGCATTGTGGGAGAGTCGCCCCTGCAGCTCTGATTTAGCGGCCCATTGTCCCTTTGAGGCGGTGTGCCTTTGGCTTCTGTGCTTTTACGGTGCTGAGATGTTGGCGACTTGGGTCATTTGTGCTCTTGGAAGGATTTGGTACTCTTGTGCATTGTTTGTCTGCAGATGTGTTGTTGACGTCAGGAGTTGTATGTGCATGTGGATGTGTCAGAGTGTGACCTGCTCCTTTGAGGATGTTATCCACACTGGGCCACCTCAGTGTCGTGTCGTGCACCATGTCATGTATTTTGACTGCAGCCATGCTATTGGTCATGCAGTGTCACTTGCATTGTCAGTGTGGCTCACAGAGCCGCTGCTTTGCTGGGTTCAGCACATGTGCATGGGTAGGTTGTGGGATTGGTGAGGGGGGGCATTTGTGCACATGGTGGACGGGGGCCTACTTGGTGTTTCTATGTGTGCTGCAGTGTGCCAAGGCCATCAGTGACAGGTTCCACATTCATTGTGGGTGTGCAGTGTGCTATTCTTGATTGTGCATGTGTGCCATTGTGCCCGTCTCCCCCGTCCCCCCAGTCCCTGGTGGTTACTCACCCTGTTGCTGTTGGGTCAGGTCATTTCGGGCAGTGTCCGGACCCCCAACTCCTTGCACCGTCTCCGTACTGATGACTGTGGCCACCATTTCCTCCAGCTCATCCAGCCCCTCCTGTGGCGCAGGACTCCTACCTCCAGTGGCCGTTGCTGCCTTCAGGTTGGCAGCGAGTTTCTGCTTGGTTTGGCTTTTGACGTCATGCCAGCGCCTCTTGACCTCCTCCATTGACCTCCTCGACACTCCGACTGCATTCACGTTGTTCACAATGGACTGCCATATTTCCGTTTGTGTTGCTGATGACACAGTGGAGGTGATGTACAGTTGTTGGTAGTGTTCGGTCACCTCCGTGACGATGATCCGGTTTTCCTGCGGACTGAACTCCGTCTTCCTCTTCCTCTTCTCTTTGCCCTTCTCCGGCCCCGGGGTTCCTGGCTGGTCGTCTGTGGGGCTTGTGGGGTTCGCGTTGTCCTCTGCACTGGGTCCGGGTGCGTCCATGTTGCTACGCAGTTGCATTTATTTGTCTTTTTTCTTTCTCTGCTTTTATAGTGCATTCTCACGCATGGCGCGTGGGAATCGCAGGCCTATCGCTGGTTTTCGCTGATTTTTGTATCGCCATTGGGGTCATCGCACCTTTTTTCGCGTTGGGGTTTCGCATTTTTTCGGCGTCGCGTGGATTTTAACGCGGGCATTTGTCGCGTTATCGTGGGGCTATCGCATGGTGCCGCCGGGTTGTGAATGCTGCGTTAACACGGTGTTATTTTCCCGCGATGGACTGCGATGTGAGAAGTTGCGTTAAGCGATTTTGGCGATAGTTAACACGCGTTCTTGGGAATATCCCCCGTTATCTGAGTCTGCCCGGAGGGCCCATTGAGCACTGACAGCTGAGGGTAAATAAAACATGTTCTAAAAATGTTGTGTGTTTATGGAGGGGGTGAAAGTGTGTGTGTGAGAGAGAGAGCCTGTGTATGTGAGTAAGTGTGAGAATGAGTGTGAGTGAAAAACGTGTGTGAGCCTAAGAGAGACTGTGTGAGCATGTAGACTGTGTGTGTGTGTGTGTGTGTGTGTGTTATGCTAGCAACTTTGCCACTGAATCTGGCATGCTGAAGGTAATTATTGGCTTATACAGAGACACCCCCGGCAACATGCCAGTGCTCGCTTATTGGAGGTAATTCTTGGCATAAGAAAGGGCGCCTATTGCAAAATGTGAGCCATGGTATTTTGGAGGTATTTCTTGGTATATGGTTTACCGATGGCAAATTGCTGACACTAGCCCATTAGAGGTAATTCTTTGCATGAAGGAGGACAGCGATGTCATATGGGGGGGGGGGGGGGTGGGGGGAATCAGGGGTGGAGAACAGACAACCATGACAAAATTCTGGCCCTGACGTAAGGGAAGTAATTTTGAACATATGGGTCACCCCGGTATGTGGAAGGTATCAATGAACAATTCTGGCCCTGGCCTATTGTAGTCAGACGCCGGCATAAGCAGGTCACCCATGGCATATGAGAGGCACCTATGACAGAATGTTGACCTTAGCACACTGGAGGTAATTTTTGACAAAAGCGGCACACCCAAATCACAATTTGAAAAAAATGGGGTCAGCTTCTCTGGAGAGTTAGGCTTCATTGGCACACCATGAAGGTACATAAATGTTTAATGAGTGCTCTTTGAGAGCCCATGGCTATTTAGCAAATTTATGGGAAAATTGTTCTTTTAAATGCACTATCGCACTCCATTTTGTTTGCAAAGTTTTCTCAGAGAGAGAAGTCTGGATCGCCCGCTAGATTTCAAGGCAAGTACCTACCGCTTTGAAAGATAGCCAAAGATGATCTTGGGGGAACTTCTGAATGAAGAGCAGGAAAATGTCTCTCTGAAGTCAAAAAAAGGAGTGGCAAGGTACACAGGCTTTTTAGTAGGTGAGGCTTTGTAAAAACATTTTTAGCAGCAGAGGGCTTGTCTTGGGAGGTGAACTCACCTTATAGTTTTAAGGTCTTGGATGAGGAAAGAGAAGAGAAAGTCATATATCACCAATGATTTTACTACAGATATTTACTAGACATGGACAAAAGTTGAACTCTTTGGGGCTTTACATATGATGGGTAGATTGGGCGACTATGAGAATGTGCCTGTCAAATGTCACCTGTCCTTGGCATCATGTGGAAAAAAACTGTGTGCAAGGCCAGATGGTGCTGGTACCCAGGGTGGATTTATTTTGCTTCCGCTCCCCCGCCTTTGTTTCCCATCTCAATGGATGTCAATTCGGTCACAATATTCCCAGACCGACTGATGAGGGAAAACTGAGCTCTTAGAAGTCACACATCTCATCTGAATAAGATGTGAGACACAAATCATTCAGCTGAGATGACTGACTTGTGGGATTGTGTGTTTCTTTCATAATATTGCCTACGTTGGACTGTCTTACAATCAAAGTGTCTGACACAGTATTACTAGTTTTATTCTGTAACTTCCCCTTCAATGTGTCAATAATTGACACTGGTCAGTCTATCGTTTCCAACTGCTTCAGAAACTACTTTGATTTATTTGTCAGAACTGCAAAATGTGAAGTGAAAATCAAAAGGTAAATGTGTGGTTGTGCCCTAGTCAGTAGCTAATATAAAGGCCCAAAATACAGCCAATGCTAGCTTAGACTCACTCTCACCTTTCAAATAAAATCATGTTAGTGGTAACTCTTTAGGGTAGTCATGTTCCTATCATAATATTAAGGTTTTCCTCTAGTATGTAAAATCCAATCACATATGTTTCGTTCATTAGTGGAATGTAATTTTTTGGGGAAAGTGCTGCTGGATGTGCGTGCCCCTCATGGTCACAGGTTCAAATTCTGGCGGGGTCACTCAGCCTTTCATCCTCCTGAGGTCGATAAAATGAGAACCATTGAGTTGGGTAACAATAAACATCTATTATACAGCGCCAAGATGCCCACAGGTGAACGTGCACTTTACAAATCCTCATGTTATGTTATGTTATTTTTGCTGGCTGCAGAAATGAGGAGCACACTTTCAAGCATATATGTACCCGTTAAGAATTGCCTTTTAAAAGTAGGACTTTCATCTTATTTATTTAGCAAAATGTGTTGTAAATGTGCCGTTTGCCCTCTATTTCAAAATGCACATAGTGGAAAGCCCCTGAAACCATTTATTGGAAGATTTGGGCTCATTCACTTCCCATAATACAGGACAGGCATTTAAACTTCACCATTTTAAAACTTCACCAACCACCCCTGATTTTATGGGTTTTATATTCAAGGGTCGAGATGCTGCCCTGATACGTTCCCCTGATACCAAACTGATATTCCTAACCTTTTCCAGACTGCCACGCTCTCTAATTAAACAAGACTTGCTGTTCATCATATACATTATTGGAGTTTTTAGGTCCTACATTCACACACACACACACACTACAGACTGGCAATTTTATAGAACCAAGAGCAAAGACAGTGGAGTAGGGTCTATGCAGTCACAGCAGGCAGGAGTATTGGAATTCTAGTTTGTGGTGCTCGGATTAATCTGACCAGGCATATCTGTTGAGGCTTGTATCATTTCATCGTAATTGAGGAGCAAAGACAGCGCTACTGATTGTAGATAGTGTTGTTAAAAATAGGAACCTGGTCATAATAGGTGGTGCTATTATTCACCCACACACACACACGCATATGAGGTGCAGTTATAGTGTTGGCAACGTCAGAACAAATAGTGTCAGGGCAAAGACGGATGTAGAGACTAAGGGGCCGATTCCGATCTCGGCCGGTAGGGCACCGAATCGGATTCGGCTTTACCGGATCCGATTCGGAGGCCTAGTTCCCGACCGATTCGTACGGGCGTCCGCGCGAGCAAGTACGATGCGAGCGCACGCGAAATCGCCGACCGACTCGTTCCCGGGTCCGAACCGCTCCGACCGACTCGTACGGATGCGGCTCGCACTACGCAATGGAGACGTTACCCGCCCGAGCCAGTACGATGCGCGCCTCGAACAGCCCGACCGACTCGTAGCATCCGGCTCAGAAGAGCTGTCGGAGCCGGACTTGGGGGGTCCGTGTCAGACCCCCTCGCACGCGTAGACGCGTGAGTCGCACACAGGGGGGACCCAAGTGTCCCCCCTACACAGGCATGTGTGGTGCGAGTCGCACCAACGCGTACCCACTGTAGGGGGCCCCCCTGTTCGCGACGTGCCCATTCAGTCAATGGGAGCCCGTGTACGGGTTGTACGACCGGCTCCCATTGACTTCAATGGGAGCCCGACCGAGTCGAGTCCGGCAGCATGCGGCCGCATCGTACTCGCTCGGTCGGACTGCCGGAGTCGGGCTCGGTCGGAAAACTCACCGGATCCGGCTCGGTCGGTGAGTTTTCCGGCCCAGATCGGAATCGGCCCCTACGGGCCTCATTACGATGTCGGGTGGAAAGTTTCCGCCAGACACTGTCTCGGATTCGGGAACCGACCGACTCACGGTCTGGGGTTACTCCCGACCGTTTACGATGCAACCGAACACTGTTCGGTCGGAATCCCATTGTTCCCTATGGGAGCCCGTGTTCCGACCGACAACCCCACAGTGCCAGCCACACAGTGCAGGGTTTTACAGAGGGGTCCCTTAGGTACCCCCTCGGCCACCGACTGGAGGTGGCATGGTGAAGGGGCCCATACTATAGGGCCCCAAAGTCACTTTCCGACAGCCTTTTCGTGTCGGACAGGCCGACTCAGAAAGGCTGTTGGAAATAGACATCGTAATCGGTTGGTCTGAAACGCTATCCGTAGAGCTGCACGATGCAGTTCCGACTGACACGACTTCTGCGAGAGCCAGTCGGAACCGATTCGGAAGGACGGCGTGGTTTACAATCTGACCGTGAACATCGTAATCAGTCGGGCGGATTGTAAACCGACCGAGTCGGTCCAAAGGGTTCAGACGTGGTCTAGGACATTGCGACTGTCGGACGGAGGCTTTCCGCCCGACATCGTAATGAGGCACTAAGCAAAGTCTATGAAGTTAATGCAGGTAGGAAAATAGGCAAAATAGAAGGACTTGGTGGCCCTATTTTCAACTGGTATATATTAGCAATATGCGTGTACATATATAATGTATATAAAAGCATAAAGATAGATTTGGAAACAGTACACATTGACAGGAGCAAGGCTTTACAAGGAAGGAAGATGGGCAGATGTGGTGAGTCTGCTAGTACTCATACACAATCAATAGTTATGATTGTCACCTTGAAATTAAAAAATATAGTGTGCAAAGTCAGAGTGGTAAGGTAGTAGACTTTGGAACACCTATTTAGGGTGGATGGTGTAATGCATTTTTTTCGGTATAGAGTCTAAATATCGAATTTTAAATATCGATATGACAAAATATCGAGTGGACAGAATATCGACTGTCAAAAATATAGTGGTACAGAATATCGAAATGCAGGAAAGAAATATTGATTGTCATAATATCGAAGTTAGTAATATTGTCAGTCATAATATCGTTGTTAAAAATATCGAATTTCTTTTTAGTGTTGTAAATGTTAGTATATGTGTTAAAAGTATATATTATTTTTGTAATGTATGTTTGAATTTTTTAAAAGTAATGAATTTTATGTTAAATTATTTTTGCGTATTTTAGTTCTGTAGCGGGTTGTGGGTTTATAGGGGAATAGGGTGGGAAGTAATTTAATTATAATATATTAATTACGAATTTTTTTGAATTAATTAATTATATGTTAATTAATTTTTGCGTAATTTTATTCTGTAGCGGGTTGTGGGTTTATAGGGGAATAGGGTGGGAAGTAATTTAAATTAATTAATTAATAAATTAATATTTTTGTATTTCATAATTTATCTTGTTAAGTGAGCTAATTAATTAATTATTAATTACTTATAAATGTAATAATAATAATTAATAATTTATTGGTAAATATGTTAATTGTGTTAAAAAGTTAATAATTAGTTATTAATTTGAAATTAATTATTAATAATTAATTTGTTGATATGTTAATTGTGTACTTTTTTAGGAGTGGGTTGATTGTTGATAGGGGAGTAGGGTGGGAAGTAATTTAATTTGTATTAAAAATTTTAATATTTTTTATATAATATTTTTTAAGTTATTTTATAGTGTTAATTGTGTGAATTAATTTATATTTGATGTAAATTAATTTTATCGTTAATAGTTATTAGTTAATTAATTAATTGATAATTAATTATGTTAATTTATAAAAAATTTACAATATTGGTGGTGATGTTTATAGGGGAATATGGTGGGAGGTAATTTTTTTTAAAATTAATTAATTGTTAATTAATGTTAATTATACTGCAGGAGTGGGAATACTAAATGATTCCCCTACGCTATCCAACACTTTCCCTACTGTTATACTTGGTGGAGTGGGAATAGTAAATTATTCCCACCCGCTATCCAACACTTTCCCTACTGTTGCACTTGCTGGAGTGGGAATAGTAATTTTTACCAATCGGCTATCCAACACTTTCCCTACTGTTGCACTCACTGGAGTGGGAATAGTAATTTTTACACACCCGCTATCCAACGCTTTCCCGACTGTTACACTTGGTGGTGTGGGAATAGAACATTATTCCCATTCGCTATCCAACACTTTCCCTACTGTTGCACTTGCTGGAGTGGGAATAGTAATTTTTACCCATCGGCTATCCAACACTTTCCCTACTGTTGCACTCACTGGAGTGGGAATAGTAATTTTTACCCACCCGCTATCCAACACTTTCCCTACTGTTGCACTCGCTGGAGTCGGAATAGTAATTTTTACCCACCCGCTATCCAACACTTTCCCTACTGTTACACTCGTTGAAGTGGGAATAGTAATTTTTACCCTCCCGCTATCCAACACTTTCCCTACTGTTGCACTCACTGGAGTGGGAGTAGTAATTTTTACCTTCCCGCTATCCAACACTTTCCCTACTGCTGCACTCACTGGAGTGGGAATAGTAAATTATTCCCACACGCTATCCAACACTTTCCCTACTGTTGCACTTGCTGGAGTGGGAATAGTGATTTTTACCCACCCGCTATCCAACACTTTCCCTACTGTTACACTCACTGGAGTGGGAATAGTAATTTTTACACTCCCGCTATCCAACGCTTTCCCGACTGTTACACTTGGTGGTGTGGGAATAGTACATTATTCCCATTCGCTATCCAACACTTTCCCTACTGTTGTACTCGCTGGAGTGGGAATAGTAATTTTTACCCACCCGCTATCCAACACTTTCCCTACTGTTGCACTCGCTGGAGTGGGAATAGTAATTTTTACCCACCCGCTATCCAACACTTTCCCAACTGTTACACTCGTTGGAGTGGGAATAGTAATTTTTACCCTCCCGCTATCCAACAGTTTCCCTACTGTTGCACTCACTGGAGTGGGAATAGTAATTTTTACCTTCCCGCTATCCAACGCTTTCACTACTGTTACACTTGTTGGAGTGGAAATAGTAATTTTATCCACTACGCTATGCAATGTTTTCCCTACTGTTATAATTAATGTTGTGTGAAATATTATTTAAAAATAATAATAATTTTAATAATTTAATTTATTATATAGAAAATTAATTTTAATATTTATATTACAGGTTTATTTAGGTATATATGTAATTATAATTTAAATTTTGTTTTTAACATTTTATAATTAAATGTAATAATTATTTATTAATATTATTAAGTTAATATATATATTTCTAAAAAAATTATGCATGTTTAATATTTTTTTACATTACATTTATTATTTATTAATTTTAACATTTTTAAAATAATTCTAACTATGTTTTATTTAATGATATTTAATAATTTAATTAATTTTATATTATTTTTAAGACATTAAAAAAAAAATCGATATTTTTGTACAACTATATTTTTAACAACAATATTTTGGTTTCGATATTTTGGTACTTACCTTTAGGGAGATAGGAAGTCGATTTTTTGACCATCGATATTTTGGCGACGATATTCTGGTACCTCGATATTTTGACTGACGATATTATGTCAGTGATCCATTTTTTTCCTGTCTATCACTGCCTGGAAAAACCTGGTGGTGAGGGACAAGAAAAAAACAATAATGACCAGCACACCCTAAGAGACAACTCCCAGGGTCTGGGGGTCATTCGTTTTTTGTTTTTCAAAAACAAACTCATAGTTTGGGAGTTTGTCCTTGGAAAACAAAAACAAATTGTCAAAAGTTTGGTGTACAGCCATCAAAACGAACTTCAGCTGTACTGCAAACTTTTAGTACATTGAAAGGCACAGCCATATAGGTGGTTCCTTTCAAAGTAATGAGATGACCACCTTGGTGGCGGACATCTCTAAATTTGGCAGGCGGAGTTCCTTTGGGATGGCGGACATAATGTCCTCCACCATCCCAAAGGACACTAGTACATCCGCCAAACTCAAAATCAGGCCCTGATTGTGCAACTTGAATTGAGGGCAGTACTGTGCTGCTTACCCTTAATACATAAACATGCATGCATTTGTGGATGCTGTTCACAATTGCCCGTTATAGGTGGCCCTACCAGTTTTATCTGTAGCTCTGTGTGCGCCCCCTCAAAAGCCATTTCTAGAGACGCTGCTGCCTTGAGCCCAACCTTCTCACCACCCACACCAAAGAGAGGAAGCAGATGAATGCCACGATCTTAAGTGAATTCTGCAGGATAAGTGTAATATAATAAAATATATACTAAAATATTTGTGGTTGAGATCAAAAAGGTCTCTCCTTTAAGTCTCAAAGGAGAAGGTTTCCTTAAAATGCAGCAGGGTATTAACCATGTAGTTCTCGTGCCAGAATCCAAGGTAACTAGTCTACCAGATCTGACTAGTTTCACAGTGCGATTTATAATGTCCCTTTTAGTTAAAGGGGCCGTCCAGTGTAGGGACATTTTTTTATTTACCCAGTCCTGCTTACTCGCAACAAAAGCCAACAATAGGTATTCTATAATGTCGCAATGTTTTATGATTTCTACTTAGGTTTTAATGTCTACTGTGGCATCTTTAACTGGATTGCTACTTTGAAATGAAGGTTGAGGTATAAATCCCCAAGAGTCAATCCCATAAAAAATGTACATATTTGCTTATTTGCAAAAGTCATATTTAAAGCCCTGACTTCAAGCAGCCTCTCACTTAATTCCTCTCAACACAGTGCACCATTTATTGTATGCTTTTACCCACCACCATGCATATCTAATCAAGTCCTCCATTGTGGGTTTTGTTTTCACTGCTAACACGACTTGCAAGTTAATGATTCTTATGAAATGATTAACACGCAGTAGTCATTCCTAGCATGCCAACCCTGCAAACACGTCTTTCTCAGCATTAATGAAGATAAGAGATAAAACCGCTCGAAAGAAAAAAAAAAACATTTAGCTGGGTAGGCTGGAGGCTTTCGGTTCTACTCTTAATTGTTCTGGCTAAAATATTGCAGGTCACGTTCCAGAGTTTGTTAACCAGGGGCGCCCTTGGGTGACCAGAATTATTTTTAGATAAGATGCAAGGGCAGCGCTTTGCAGCATAAATGGCACATCGAATGCTTTTGTGAATAGTCCTCTTAGTGTCCAAGTCTGAATCGTAAAAAAATTGAGCACACTGTAGTCTGAAAGCTTTATAAATGTTCAATTACATAATAACAGATCTGTCAAATTCAAAACTGTTTTGTTTCATGGATCTTTAATGACCCCTCTCTTTATCTGTTTCAATACCAGATTATCACACCATATCATAGTTAAATCACATCTTAATACAAGTGTTTGTATATGTACACTGACTTCCGACTTTGGGCCTGATTTACAGTTCAGCGGATGGGATATTCCATCACAAACATGACAGTTAGCCAGTCCGCCATATTACAAGTGTCACAGGCCATAATGCACTTGTAATACAGCAGACAGGACATCTGTCACGTTTGTAACAGAGTATCTCATCCGCCAAACTCTAAACCGGGTCCTTAGTTTTAAATTCTTCCATCAAATGTAACACCACGGTTCTAGGCATGACCTGTAGAAGTCTTAAAAAGTGCACTAAAGAGGCTGATCAACCAGAACCTCTATCGCCAAATGCCCTAGCTCCTGTCTTGTTATGGCCTTTGTGGTTGCTTGCCTTACTGAGAGTAACTTCGCAAAATGGCACAATTAATGGTATTTAATGTATGATTAGCAGTGCCACAATACAGTGAAGCTGCATGTGATAACATTGCCTCATTTTAATAGGAAATTATTATTATTATTATTACACGTGATTTGTAAAGCGCATGGCTACCTAAAAAGTTTTCCCGGTGCTAGGCTCATCTACTGAAAGATTGCAAACCTGCCAGTCTTCAAGGGTAATCATATTTAAAGGGGTTCTGAACGCTGAAAAAGCCATGGGGCATATTTACAAGGGCTTTATCTCTGCTTTTTTGGCTTAAAAAGCCAAAAAAGCGGAGATAAAACTATCGCCCTATTTACAAGAGGGTGCTAACATGCATAATCGCATGTTAGCACCCTTTTTCCCAACGCCTCCCTTTGCATCTCTAATGAGATACAAAGTGGGCGTACCCCGGATGGACTACCTTGCAAATATCGCTGATGTTCACATCGCGATATTTACAAGGCTGCTCCAGCATTTTAGCACACATTCGTTTTTGGAGAAAACCGCTGTTTTCTCCAAAAACTAACGTCTGCTAAAATGCAGACTTACCTATCCCTAACATTGGGGTGGATTATGCTGATACGACCCTGTGGGTCGTATCAGCAAAGTTATCGCCGTTTTGCAGGGAACATCGCTGGAAAACCAGCGATGTTCCCTGCAAAACGGCGATAATCTCGCTATCTCTGGAATTTTATCGCCCTGGAGAAACGCGTTGTTAATAACGCGTTACCAGGGCGATAAATTCCAGAGATAGCCTGCGATAACAAAATTATCGCTAAGCACGGCCAGCGATAATTATCGCTGGCCGTTGATAATATGCCCCCATGTTTTTAAAGATTTATGAAAACCAGAGAGTGACTGACACACCCTTAATCTGGGAGGGAGCGCATTCCAAAGTTTTGGACCAAGAAAGAAAAAGGCACGGCCCCCTTGGCAAGATTTCCTAATTCTGGGAATTACAGCCAACTTGGTATCACTCGATCACAAAGAGCAAGAGGTAGTGTGTGGGTAAACCAGTGTTCTATGGTAGGAAGGTCCTGAGTTTGCCAGGCATTTGCGCATATAACATAGAGCCTTAAAATGCACCCGACAGTCAACAGGTAACAAATGAAGCGTCCGAAGCATAGTGGCTGTAGAGGTCAACTTCGGAGAGCGAAGCAGAAGCCGGGCAGCAGCATTTTGAACAGTCTGGAGGCATTTTAAGAAAGTTTTTCCTGCCCCCAGATACAACACATTGCCGTGGTCCAGTCTGGAAATCACCAAGGCCTGGACTACCGTTCTCTCAGCAGCAATTGGGAGAAAATATAAAATCTTTCTGAGCCATTTTAGAATGCTGAAACAGGTGGCAACAACCATATTGATTTGGTGGCTCATAGTCAGTTTATTGTCGAACCCCATTCCTAAGTTTTTTACGACCGGCACTGGGCTAGGAGGACTGCCCATGGATGAGGGACATAGCTGGAAGTTGCAAGTAATAGAAGGATTTTCCACCAACAAGGCCTCAGATTTGTCCCCATTTGGTTTTAGGGACTTGACACCCATCTACGCTGACACTTGATTAAGGCAAGAATTGAGAGCATGCACATTGTGGCTGTCCTTGGCTGACAATTATACGACAATTTGTGTGTCGTCCGCATAAATGCTTACAGTACTGGTGCCGTTGAGAGTTAACAAAAAACGCCTGTGAAACATTTGTAGTCCAGAACATGAAGAATTTACTTTATTTCTTAGAACATTAAATTGCAGTTTAATTTTAACAAAGGAGAAAAGGTGGCACGTTTCCACAGTGCATTCACGAACAAGGTGAAATAGGTTATAAGCAAAGTATCAAGATCTTCATTTTTGACAGATTCACATTTAAATACTTTACCCGGTTGAATTCCCTGAAACTGTTTATTGGGTGTTACAGACCAATCAGTGTTAAATCTAGTAGGACTAGGTCATCCACATACATCGTAGGGATAAGCGGGTGACTGACAATTGTTGGGGGAAACACCTGGCATTTGAAAGTGTCTGTGTTAGATCTTGCAGATCCAAATAAAAAACTGTGGGAGTCGGCACCCAGCCTTGCTTTACTCCATTGGTAGCTCTTAATTTCGTAGTGAATGGTCCGTTGTTGCCTTTACATGCCCTGATGAAGTCTGCACTGACTAGAGGTTGAAACAATGTTTGTCCTCTCTCATTCCCAAGGGCGTGGAGTTCACTCAAAGATCAGTCCTTTTCACTTAGTGGAAGCTGTCAAGTAGCACATCATGCAACTGTACAAAGTATATTGATTCTTTCTAGATCGGTGAAGCTAGATGTGCTAATAATTTAACATTGTCAGTTGCAGATGCACCTGCTGGCACGCCAGACTGCTCTGTTGTAATAAATCAGCCTGTTTCATCTAATTTGTAAGATGTTTTAACAGTAATTTTCTTTCACAGTCGAACAGGGTAATCATACCGTCCGTAGTTCGACTAAAGCTTTCTATCTCCTTTCTTATATATCGGGACTAAATGGATCCCTTTCCAGAAGGGTGTCAAACTGTAGTAGTAAACACCATAAAAAGGGCCAACAATATTTAATAAAAGGGTTCAAAGCAGGTAACTGGTCATTTTCTGCAGTACACAAATAGTCAGACTACTCAGATGAGGATCATTTGCAACTCAGGTGCAAGTCAATTGAAAAATCACATAACCTTTGTAATGAAGAGGTGACTGTAAAGAAGTTTTAATTTGGGCAGGTGTTTGCAGGTGGTGGCCACTGGCACTCCTTTTTGGGCACCAGACTTATTTCTCATCGTCAGTTTTTAACCCAGACATAGAGAGCTAATGCAGAAAAGGTGGAAAACAGTGACAAGGAGAGAAAGCAGGGATGAAAAGGAGCTTGCAACAGTGAGATAAAGCGACAGGAAGTGTAGAAGGGTGGAAGAAAGAGGCAAGAAATGGAACCAAGACTATGCAGAGATGGTATTCGGCAACAGACACCGTGCTCTTAAGAATAACTTTGGGCCCCTGGCTTGCACTTATATTTTTGTACAAAGAAAGAACTTCCATCAAGTTCACTCCACACAAAGCCAGATGTTCTTTGAAAAAGTCCCACTCCCAAAGATTATGGCCCCAGTTTAAGTTGGCCAGAATTTGGTGCATAAATACCTGGGGGACGGAACCTACATTGCTGGCCGGTTTCTCTGCTTTACTAGTTTTTTCCCCAAAATGGGGAATAACTGCTTATAACCAGAATAACCGTGTCCTTTGATGGGACATATTCCCATATTTCGTCGAAAACCAAGGTGACATTTTCTGCCTTCTCTGAGCAGGTGGAAAGTGTCCGCGAGGATGCTGGTGGGAGGCTAGAGTTGGGGTTCAGGGTTGTGCGGTACGCTTATGCCTTATCTGCTCCCTCAAGACTGCTGTATGATCAGGTGGAGGCTGGGCAATACTGCTGCCCTCATCGCCTGTTCATGTAGCAAATGTAGTGGTCCCATGTCTCATGGCCTGGAATGATCAGATCTGGAGGTTTCGGACCCTATAACTCCTGGCCCAGAAATTTATAATTGAATCCCGCGCCAGATGAAAAATCCAAACTCTGAATGAGGCCTGTATTGTCTATTTATTTAGTGCACGTGACAAAGCGAATTGTCTTCACCCTGACTGACTTGTTTTGGATCATCTGATGTTTTTTATTAAATATTTCGGCAGTTCCCGTTACAGTATGTTACAGTAATCTAGATGCGATTCTACAATTGCCCGAATAATCTTGAATTTCTGCTATTCTGGCAGAGGTTTATTTATCCACTTTGACAATGTCAATTATTAGGGTGTCTTCTGTGGCAAAATTAATGTGATGTCACTCTATCTGGTGGTGGTATTACTAATATAATTATTCTTAATAGTATTGTTATATTTGTTATTAATAATAATAATAATAATAATAATAACAACAACAACAATGGTGATGATAATATTGCCAATGATAATAATAAAGATGATACCACTAATGCCAATAATAATAACTTTCCGAGCTGTGCTTTTAGGTTTTTCCCTGTGCAGAAAGGACGCGGCCAAGCAGGTCAGACTGGACTGTCTTTTTTTTGGGGTGGGAGCAACACTGTTTACATAGTTAGTCCCTGTCTGTGGTGGCACTGAGCAAAGAAACGATGGACTGGAATGTGGTGTGTGTTATTACTAGTGGCAGAGAATAATTCAAACCTTCCTCCAGTAGTGGCTGCTACGGGGCAGGAATCACTGACAAAATATCGACAGACAGAATATTGAGGTACAAAAATATCGACGGACAGAATATCGAAGTCAAGAATATCGACATCCTATCTACATCATGGTAAGTACAAAAATATCGAAAAAAATATCGATGTCAAAAATATCGTTGTAAAAAATATCGTTTTTTTTAAATGTTAAAAAAATAATGTAAAATAAAGTAAATAATACATATAATTAAAAGAAACATAGTTAAAAATATTAAAACATGTTTAAAAATAATAACTAATACATATAATGTTAAAATAAATTAAACAGATACATATAAAAAGTGTTGGATAACGTAGGGGTAAAAATTACTATTCCCACTCCAGTGAGTGCAACAGTAGGGAAAATGTTGGATAGCGTAGGGGTAAAAATTACTAGTCCCACTCCAGTGAGTGCAACAGTAGGGAAAGTGTTGGATAGTGTAGGGGTAAAAATTACTATTTCCACTCCAGAGAGTGCAACAGTAGGGAAAGTGTTGGATAGCGTAGGGGTAAAATGTACTATTCCCTCTCCAGTGAGTGCAACAGTAGGGAAAGTGTTGGATAGTGTAGGGGTAAAAATTACTATTCCCACTCCAAAGAGTGCAACAGTAAGGAAAGTGTTGGATAGCGTAGGGGTAAAAATTACTGTTCCCACTCCAGAGAGTGCAACAGTAGGCAAAGTGTTGGAAAGCGTAGGGGTAAAAATTACTATTCCCACTCCAGTGAGTGCAACAGTAGAGAAAGTGTTGGATAGCGTAGGGGTAAAATGTACTATTCCCACTCCAAAGAGTGCAACAGTAGGGAAAGCGTTGGATAGCGTAGGGGTTAAAAATAACATACTTATAAATTAAATAATTTTTGTAATTAAATAATGATTTATTAATAAATTAACAATAAATTATTTAAAAATACCAATAAATAAAAATTAATAATTACTTTAATAACATTAAATTACTTCCCACCCTATTCGTCAATAAACACACAACCCACTCCACATAAAATTTCACATAATTAATATAATTATCAATTAATCAATTAATATAAATTAATTACCAATTAATAATTAATTAACAATAAAATAATCAATACCCATAAACAATACTTAATAAAAATTAATTACCAATTAATAATTGATTAACAATAAATTAATTATCAATACCAATAAATAATAATTACTAAAAATTAATTACCAATTAATAATTAATTAACAATAAATTATTTATCAATACCCAAAAATAAAAATGAATAATTACTTAATTACAATTAAATTACTTCCCACCCTATTCCCCTATAAACCCACAACCCGCTCCAATAATAAATTAATACAATTAATATAATTATCAATTAATCAATTAATAAAAATTAATTACCAATTAATGGATAATTAACAATAAATTAATTATCAATACCAATAAATAAAAATTAATAATTACTTAATTACAATTAAATTATTTCCCACCCTATTCCCCTATAAACCCACAACCCGCTACAGAACTAAAACGCAAAATTTAATTAAAAATAATTAATAATTCCTAAAAATTATTATTTAATTTACTATAATTAAATTACTTCCCACCCTATTCCCCTATAAACCCACAACCCGCTAAGGTACTAAAACGCATAATTTACTTTAAAAAAAATTACTAACTTCTAAAAAATGTAACACATACATATAATATACATACTAAAATACATAACACTAATATAAACATCGATATTATTAACATCGATATTTTTGCTATCGATATTACTAACTTCGATATTAACAAAAACGATATTTCTTACCTTCTGGTCGATATTCTGGTCGTCGATATTCTTGATGTCGATATTCTGTCCCTACGATATTTAAAACTCGATATTAATGTAGGTCGATATTAAAAACTCAATATTATGTCTGTGCACCACGGGGCAGTAATGGTGGGATAAAAAAAAGAAATGGAAAAACGAAAAATCCACGTACCTGCAGGCCGCCGCCTCTCCTCCGTCCGACGCAGGAAACAGGAAGCACACAGGCTCCCAGACTCCCCTAGCAGATCACGACGCTGCTATCGTCATGACAGCAGCATCATGATTGGTCTGAGCGCCGTGGTTCGCCGCTCAGACAGGGAGTGGGAGGCTGTGCATGTTCTCCACCCGGCTGTGCAATACATTCGGGTGGAGCACATGCTAAGTGCGCATGACTGTTTGCCCTGGCCAAGACGGCGGGCCAAACCGTCATATACACTTAGAAAGTGTCCACCACTCCTCCCCCTTCTCTGTGGGCAGCCCAGCCCCGACCCGCACCTACAGACCCAGTATGGAAAAATACTACATGGTGTTATAATTTTATTTTTCCTGTGGGGCGATGCTCCTCCGCCTTAGCGGAGAAGCCGCCGCTGCCTTCCTCCTATCACTTTTTTGTTCTTCTCAGTGAGCAATGCTAAGTTGGATGGGTAAGGCCAGAGGTGGTTCCAAAGGCTCACTGTGCCAAAGGATGCAAAATATCCTTCACTAATGAGGGCCTACAAGGGTAAAACAAAATTTCGGGTTACTTGTGTTCGAAGGCAGATTGCTTCTAAATTAGCAGATCAACTAGACTGCCCTTTTGGAGTGAAACCAAGAGTGATAAGCTCATAATGTGTTCCTGCCTGACGTAGCTCAGTGAGCAAAGAAACAAAGGAATAGGTTGTGGCCACGAGTAATTAACAGTGCCCAGCAGGTACTATGGCTCCTTGTTCCTTAGAACTCAATGTGCACTTTACTGATAAGGTCAAACAGGGCCAAAACATGTCAGGGGTATCTTCAGTTCCTGTGCAGAGGAGAAGTGACTTAGTAATTTCGGATGCAGTGTCATTTTTGGGCTGGAGTCACCACTGAGTTGGATATGGTTTTTGTACGTAGTGGAATGGTGAGCTGAAACACAATAGACTGAAAAGCAGGCCCAGAGACATTGCCAGAGGCTGATATCTATTCAAACATTCCATCCAGCACTTTTTTTTCACTGGGGATTTAAATAGCACCTTATGGCATGCATATTTTCGCATTATCATGTGAACTGGCATCATAGTTGTGAAGCTGCAGTGACTCAGTGAATGAAGGGAGGCGGTTGAACCTACTTAGGCATTTTTGTGCACTGAAGAATTTGCAAAATACCCTTTATACCCCTGCAAAGGCTCATGGTCTGTCAGCTGGAATTGTGTTATATTGTTTTCTGAGATGATGCTCATCCATTTTTGGGTACCACTGGTGTAGATGGCTAGCTGCTGAACACGCTTTGAGCTGATGTTTCGTAAGTGTGATGGACGTTATGAGGGTATTCAATTCCAAAAAGTCTTAATCTCAGTTTGTTGTATTTTTAAGGCAGGATGTCACAACCTCTTAGAAATCATGTCTTTGCTTTTGTGAGTCCCCATTCCTGGTCTTACCTGGCTTTTTCACTACACATAAAAGGTGGACTTGCAAGCTTCCAAGGATGAGTATTGTATTGCATTCTATTGTGGTATTTATATAGCGTTGAATACCCCTATTTGGGGTGGTGAAGCACTTGACTACATGAGCAGCCGCTACACCATGTAGGGTGTGTGGTTGGAAGGATTTTGTTTTTGTTTTGATCCTATGTGGGAAGTGTTTCCTTGTTGTGAGTGATCACCACCAAGGTGCGGTTATCATCTTATGGGATGCAGCGCATAGCAGTTTTTGGATGATAAAGTGTAAGAGACTGCCATGCAGTGTTATGGTTTTCAGTATGGCTATAGTTTTGAACAGCTCTGCAGGTCCCTTCATGGTATTTCTTATTATACAGTCTGCTTAGCTGGTTGCTGCACTGGGTTGTCCAGTCTTAGATTTTGTGTATAGTTTTGGTCCTGAGATGTCATGATTGAAGTGAGAGGGAAGTGGAAAGATCTGTTGGGATGGACATTTTTATTATCATCCCATATCTGAGTGTGCATGTGAAATGTAAAGAAGTGGTCAAATTGAATAGATATTTGGGTCTTGAAGGAAATTGTGCATATTTAAGTCCTTCAAAATTGTCAAGTAATGTGTGACAGATCTTTTCAGCTATTCCGTGACTGATTAATCAATGATGTTTGGTTTTTTGGTTGTACAGTACTGGTGATGCGAAAAACCAGAGGGACCCCTTTAACCAAAGGAATGGGGTTCAAATCACTAAATGAAAAGAAAGCTTCCTTTGGTATTAAAATTGCAGTACAGTACTCACTCCAATTATCCAACCACTGCTACACACACAATTATACAGGAGAGAGTCTAGTTGTAAACCCAAGGCTCAAACCCAAAAGAATAGAAAATGAATCTTATTTATTTTTATATAATTAAAAACTTTTCATCATAAAACATCAGTTAAAACAAAGGGGCCGATTCCGATTCGGGCCGGAAAACATACCGACCGACTCGGTATGGGAATATAGTCCGACCAACACGTACCGGCGTTGCCCGACCTGGGTAGTACGATAAAATGCATGTGAATCACGACCGACTCGTATGGAACACAAGCCGAACGACTGAACCGCACGGAAACCAGCTATCCAGCCGGGAAACCACTCGAATCGAACCGACCGACACGCACCAGGAATGAACCCGAACGAAACGTACCTGCGAACTCCGACCCGCGCAGTACGATGTAATGCGTGGAAAACCAGACCGAGTCGCACGGAGCTCAAGCCGTACGACCGACACGCATACAAAAGCCAGCCGAAGGAAGCCAATACTCGGCGACCGACGCATACGCCGCACAATAAACCTAGCAGAAACTCAGCGTGAACGACTCGGAGAAGCTCGCACGAGACAACTGCAGCGTCCTACTCGGTCAGAAGAACGTCTCCTACATGCACAAAAAATACAAAGGAAAAAATACAAAAAAAGGGCCAAACAAGCAATGACAAAGTCAATAAATACAGGGGAAAAAAACATGGAACAAGGACACACCCCCAACTCCACCCATATAAAGGCCACAAATCCCTACCATGATCCTTTGCAAATTCAACTGACCTGCCAGTACAGAACACCATCAGACAGCAACCACAGACACACTCACAGCTCATCCATCACACAAGCCACACACCATTAGCACCTCAACAAATAGCACCCTCACATACACCCAGCAAAACCTACACTCACACACCCTCACTTGCACACACACACACATCAATCACCACCACCACCCATCACCATGCCCCCAAAGAAGAATCCAAAGTTCCTAGACAGTGAATTGGAAGTCCTGGTAGATGAGATCCTCAGGGTAGAGCCACAGTTGTTTGGTACATTGGTCCAACAGACCCCCATGTTGCAGAAAACCAAGATGTGGGAGAGGATCGTCGACAGGGTCAACGCACAATCACCATGTTTGCGCACAAAGGAAGACATCCAGAACAGGTGGTATGATGTGCGCAGGAGGGTCAGGGACCTACTAAAGAAGGATTACATCTTGAGTCAGCGCACCGGCAGTGGCCCTCCTGCCAAACCACTATACCTCAGGCCCTGGGAGGAGAAGGTGCGGGCCATCCTACCACCAGTGAGCGTATATGGACTATCAAACATCCCAGAGCCTGGTGAGTACACAACTAATATACCCAATATTGTGTGACAATACACACACATCACTGTCAAGGGGATAGTCAAACCATGCACCCTTAGCAAATCCACAGCAACCAAAAGATAATCACCCCAAGATTTGTCTGTCAGTCAGATAAACACAATACATGCCATCTCATAGTGATATGTAACTGTGTCATGATATGTACAAACCTAACTACACATACAGCAAGGCAGTGGCACAAATATAACCAACAAACACAGTTAGACATTTTGCCACCACTAGAACACCACCTCACAGGGAAGCTCACTGAAAGGAAGGAATTCTGTGTATGCTGGTGAAGTCAGTGTAGCCAATAGCATGATGGGAGTTGCAGTCACAGATATTGCTCACCCTCACAATTGGCCCATCAACACCACTCTCAACCATGCTCACATCACAGGGAGTGGAAAACAACTGACAAGATGGCTGACACTGGGTACTGCTGTGGGGAGCACAAGGCCCTGCTGGGAACTGGGCACCAACCAACAGCAGGACACCACTGACTGACATCCTGAAAGCCAACTTGCACTCCCTGCAATGGAAGCACGTTCCATGGTGGGATATCTGGCTGGGTGGGAAGGAGGACTGACAGCTCTGACCATAGTTACAAGCAGCTTTTCTCACACACACCCTTAACACAAACTCCACACAACTCACCTGGGAGAATGCAATGCCTTACACTCCAATTAAATATCCCACAAAGAACCACCACCCTGGGTTATGCTGTGTGAAGCACAGGGACACTCTTGGGACTTGTAGCCAAACAAACGCCAGGACAACACTGTCAGCCATCCTGTCAGCACAGGCACACTACCCCACAGGGAAGCAGAGTCAAAAGGAAGGAAGTATGGGCATGCTGGGAAGGGGGTGTAGGCAATAGCATGATGGGAGTGGTAGTCACAGCTCAACATCCCCCACCCACATGGCCCAGCAAGCTCACACTGAAGCATGCACACCTCACAGGCAGTGAAAAGCCACTTCAAAGATGTCTGACACTGGCCTCAGCTGTGGGGAGCACAAGGCCCTGCTGGGAACTGTGCAACAACCAACAGCAGGACACCACTGACATACATCCTGAGAGTCAACCTGCACACACTGCAAGGGTGGCATGCTTCATGGTGGGATAACTGGGCTGGGGGGAGAAGGAGGGCCGGATGTCCACCAAATACCACCAATGCTGGCCATGCACACACCTCAACATTCACATTGAAAAGCTTCAGGTTGGCAGGACAATGTGCTACACCAATATCAACCTCTGACTGTGACAACTGAGGACAATGCAATGTACAGGCCCGCATCCAGAGGTACAGTCACAACTGTCAGGTGTGTGAACCATTGATGCCTGTAGAAACATAACATACATTGTGTGTCTCTTCCAAAAACAGGTGATGATGGGGACACAGCAGCAGACGCTGAGGAGTCCCAGTCCCAGGCTCCGGGGGACACTGAGCTCACTGGTGTGGAACAGCCTCTGCCCTCCTCGGATGGCGAAGACCTACCTGGCCCCTCCGGTGTGAGTCATCATGCAGCACCAGCAGGACCAACATCTGCACCCCCTGCACCCACCCCTCCAACAACTGCCAACACACAGACCACCCCTGCCAACACGGACAGACGAAGGACCACCGATGACAACAACACAGGGACCCCGGCCCAACGTGGAGCAACGGACAACGACCCCAGTAACAACCCCCAAGTGGGCCTACGGTCACCTGTGCGTGCCACCCCAGGTCCGGCACGTGTCGCCAGGGGTGGTGGGAGGGGTGGTAGACATAGGTCGCTGTTTGCAGAGGGGTCTGGACTGCATGATGACCCACAACTGGCACGCATTGCTGATGCGTACCAGAATAGCACCGGAGAGGTCAGCCAGGTAGTGGGGATCCTCAAGGACATTCAACAGCAGCAGGCTGCCCATCATGCCCGCTTGGACTCACACATGTCCCGTGTGGAGACACACATGTCTGGCATGGAGTCCAAGTGGGACACATTGGAAGAACTGACAGCGGTGCATAGGGACATATTGACATGCCTCCGCCAGATTAGCACCAACATGGCCACACCTCCCTGTGTGCCCACAACATCTGGTGCTGCAACAATTGCAACTGCCACAGGGAGGGAGGATGACTCTGGCGGAGAGTCCTCTGCACCGCAGCAGCCTGCACGTTAGGGTCCCCCCCGAAAGAAGAGGGGTTGTCCGAGGAAGGAAAACTGAGAGGCCGATGGCCATGTACATCCCCCAGGAACCCAACACCTGTTCTGGAAAATCTCCTTTGTGTGCAAACTGTCCACCCTGTCGAATGCAACCCAACACTCCCACATGACATGGGGAGCTTAAGTTGGCCCAATGTATCAGATGACTGTGGACTTTACTCAGGACATTTCTGCTACCAAGACTTCCAACTCATCTGGGAACTTTGGATTACAATCCCAATGTACAGCACCCACCATCCTGTGCACTATCCTCACACATGTATGGAAATAAACTCACTAATACACCATACTTGCCTCTGTTGTGATTCCAACGTGGTTTCTGTCATGGAGATGGTGATCTGCTAAATGACACTGTGCATGCTAACTGCTACAGCAAGTTCAACACCGTCATGTGAGTCATGGCGACGTGACACATATGAGGGAGACACACCACTAGGGCTACACAACACATACACACCAGGGCCATCAGACTCATCGCCTACACTGATGTTGCCAGGAAATTCAGTGGAATGCACAGACACCACACCTATTCACAGTCTGTGTTAACTAGCTCACAGGTGCAGTAAGCACATGTCAGTCAGATGTGTAACCACAGACAACGCACATCCCAAAGTGAAGCACAGGTTTATTACACATTTGCAACATGTTGTTTCCACTACAGATGCAAGGTAATCCTACGTGGCAGGGGCCACACAGTCAACAAGTGTAGAAGAAAGAAAGTCCAGGGGTGTGTGGCACATCACCTGTAGGGAAACGACTGCTTCCACCCTGGAAGTTGAATCATGGTGTCGGGGGATCACAGTTCACCAAACAACTCTGAAAGTACCCTGTGAAGGACAGACATGACACACAGTCAAAAGCACTGAAGAACAGGACAGAACTGCAATACTCATGGCCAATACATGTCACAAGATACTCACAGAAAACCAAGTTAGCATGTCAACACTGTTGGGGAGTACAGACTACCTGTAAGGACACATCGCTGCACGCATCCAGTCAAGTAGCACAGGGCCACACTCAAACAGCACCAGAGCACCACCAACACATATCACGCAAACTCACATCATTGGCATGACAACTCTCTGGATACTCACATTCAGCTGAAGAAGTTGGTGATGAGCTGTGTGCGGACATCACCATCATCATCATCATCATCATCACTGGCATTGTGGCCCAGGCCAGGATCCTCCACAGGTGGCGGATGTTGGTCATCGTCATCCAGGATGAGAGGCAACTCCTTCCGCACTGCCAGGTTGTGTAGCATGCAGCAGACGATGACAATCTTGCACACCTTTGCTGGGGCATATGGGAGGGCCCCTCCTGTCTTGTCCAGGCAGCGGAAGCGGCTCTTCAGGAGACCAAATGTCCGCTCGATCACTCTCCTGGTCCGACCATGTGCCTCATTGTAGCGCATCTGGGCTGGTGTCACAGGGTTCCTGAGGGGTGTCAGCAACCACGGCATGTTGGGGTATCCGGAGTCACCTACAGACAGACAATTGCACATTAGCTGAGTTGGAAAAGAGGGCGGAATACAACATAGCAGAACACACACAATGGTACAAAGTCAGTACACACCGACAAGCCAGGCACGCTGGTTCTGCATCTGTGACATCATCCTTGGGATGCGACTACTCCTCATCTCGTAGGCATCGTGTGCCGAACCAGGAAAACGGGCACACACATGTGAGATGCACATACCTGCAAGACATACCACAAGAGCATTGATCGAATGATAATGTTTCCTGTTCCTGTATGCCTGCTCATGTGCCTGTGGTGGTACCAAAGCCACATGTGTCCCATCAATGGAGCCAATGACATGTGGCATCCTCCCCAGGGCATAGAAGTCACTCTTGACGTCAGTGAGTTGTTGACGTTTAGGGAAATAGATGTACTGGTTCAGGCATCTCAACATTGCCTCCAAAACATCGCGTAGCACACGGCTGAACATAGTCTGTGACATCCCACCAGCAGACGCCACAGTGTGTTGAAAGGTACCGGTGGCAAAGAAGTGTAGGGCTGCCATCACCTTCACTTTGGGGGTCAACGCTGTAGGGTACGGCCGGCCAGGTTGCAAATGTGGGGCCAAGCGCACTGCCAAATCCTCAATCAGCTGCCTGGTGAAGCGGTACCGTCGGATGCTGTCACGTTCCACCATCGTTGCAAGGTCAGGGAATGGTCTATGGACAGCTGGTGCCCTGCAGTGCATAGGTGAAGAAAGAAAGATTGTCAGTCACCCCACATATGTGGCATTGACCATACTCAATATCACATGATACATCATTACGAGACACAAGTACTTGATGTGTGTGCCGTTCTGTATGGACATATGTGGCACCTACATGGCCATCATCTAACATCTCAGTTCAACATGTGTTGACAACAGGTTCCAGGTTGTGCTATGGGAAACCATTAGGCTGTGTCACAGTACCCATTTACTGCTGTCACGTTCCAAACACACACCACAGTGACATGTCTGGACAGATGCGCCACAGGCATCACAGCTCATTGACAGGTAGATTCCCAGGGACCCTGTCTTGCCACATGGACAATGGCATGACATGGCGTATCATGTACACGTCAGAAAAACAAACATGACTCCCACAGGTAGTGGCCCCTGTTGCCTCCGCAGGACAGACATGGACGTCTGTGACACACACACGCACAACATCAAAGTCCATGCACAAACAACGTGGATGTGGAGACTGTCTCCCATTGTGCACATGGAATCAGAGACATCGGAAACACAACATGCACACAGACTGTGGAGGGCCATCACTATTGTGGCAATGGGTCACCCTGTGACGTACATACCTTCCCACATGGGACTCTGGGGGTATGTGACATGACATACACATACACAACCTGGAAATGTGACCATGCCACATGCTCTGAAATGAACAGTTGCACATCACAGTGGTCATGTGCACAACACACAAAGGATCCTGTCCCCATGAACACGTGCACAGCCTGGGAGTGGCTGCCCCCAAGTGCCACCCCAAAAACCACATGTTGACCCCCATACACAGAAAAGGTAATGCAGCCTTACATGGCTTAGGATACAGTGTGGACAGGCTGTGGTGTTGTAGGTGTGCCCCTGAGTCCCTGGCAAGTATATGTTACTGGCATACGTTCACCAGTGACAAGCATGGTGACATATGCGAGTGACCTGTACAGGGACGCGTCGTACAGCAATGGACCGATCGGTGTGCACGCACTGGCCATTGCATCTGTTGTGAGCGGGTATGCGTTGTTTCCCGGAATACGCGTTGTACAGCAATGGACCGATCGGTGTGCACGCACTGGCCATTGCATCTGTTGTGAGCGGGTACGCGTTGTTTCCCGGAATACGCGTTGTACAGCAATGGACCGATCGGTGTGCACGCACTGGTCATTGAATCTGTTGTGAGCGGGTACGCGTTGTACAGCAATGGACCGATCGGTGTGCACGCACTGGCCATTGCATCTGTTGTGAGCGGGTACGCGTTGTTTCCCGGAATACGCATTGTACAGCAATGGACCGATCGGTGTGCACGCACTGGCCATTGAATCTGTTGTGAGCGGGTGCGCGTTGTACAGCAATGGACCGATCGGTGTGCACGCACTGGCCATTGAATCTGTTGTGAGCGGGTACGTGTTGTACAGCAATGGACTGATTGGTCTGCACGCACTGGCCATTGCATCTGTTGTGAGCGGGTGCGCGTTGTTTCCCGGAATACGCGTTGTACAGCAATGGACCGATCGGTGTGCACGCACTGGCCATTGAATCTGTTGTGAGCGGGTGCGCGTTGTACAGCAATGGACCGATCGGTGTGCACGCACTGGCCATTGAATCTGTTGTGAGCGGGTACGCGTTGTACAGCAATGGACCGATCGGTGTGCACGCACTGGCCATTGCATCTGTTGTGAGCGGGTACGCGTTGTACAGCAATGGACCGATCGGTGTGCACGCACTGGCCATTGCATCTGTTGTGAGCGGGTACACGTTGTACAGCAATGGACCGATCGGTGTGCATACACTGGCCATTGCATCTGTTGTGAGCGGGTGCGCGTTGTACAGCAATGGACCGATCGGTGTGCACGCACTGGCCATTGAATCTGTTGTGAGCGGGTACGCGTTGTACAGCAATGGACCGATCGGTGTGCACGCACTGGCCTTTGCATCTGTTGTGAGCGGGTACGCGTTGTTTCCCGGAATACGCGTTGTACAGCAATGGTCCGATCGGTGCGCATGCATTGGCTAGGGCCTGGCATGGCAACGGACGCGTTTTCGAAGCTTCAACGAGTCTGATGCAGTGAATTTAGTTGGCCAGCCACAACAATGTTGCAAATTCATGGGTGTCATGAAGTTTAACTTTTGAAGGATGCTGTGGGCGTGTATAAGTGGTGCAATTCCATGATTTGGCCAGATTCAGAAGATGCAAACAACTTGGACCTATCACTTTGGACACATGGGACAGTATCTGCCTCTGCAGCACACATATAATGCTGGCTGTTCCCCTGAGAGCTCACTTGCCTGCACTACATGCTCCAGGACGACATCTGCCACCAACACTGCTGCTGTCTCTGCATCCTCTGGCTACTGCAATGGCACGTACTGTGGAGAGAGCCCCACCCTTCAGCCTTGAGGAGAACCAGGCCCTGCTGGGCAGCCTCCTTCCACAGTACAGCAAGCTGTATGGGAAACCAGGGGAGCAGGTGAGTGTGCTGTCCACTGCCTTACTAATTGTGCATGTTGTCTGACTAGCAAGACTTACAGTGTGCACACCACTGGCTAGCATGCTCACTGAGTAGTTCTCACCCCCCAAAGTGTGTAGTTACATGCACTGAACAGGTACAGTGCAGTAACAGTGCATTCCAACAAGCTTTTACTTCCCAGACAATGATACCATGTAGTAACTGCTGGCAAACTGTTCATAGCCATTGTTGCACTGCCTGTGTACATCATATGCCCCTGTGATTGAGACATGTATATCCAACTGTGCGATGCATGTATATGTTGCATGTGTAGTAATGGCATTTTCACTTTGTCATCCTCACAGGTTGATGCCCACCAGAAGCAGGAAATCTGTCTGACCATCGCCTGGGCAGTAAGATCCGTGGGGGTCTACAAGCGCCGGATCCGCAACTGCCAGAAGAGGTGGCAGGACCTTCGGGGCTGGACCCGGAGGATCGCAAGGGTCCAGCTGAAGCTGTCGCCTCCTCGCAGGAGGGGCGGACACCGGACCCTGACCCCCCACATGCTCAGGATCCTGGCGGTGGTCTTCCCTGACCTGGATGGGCAGCTGAAGGCCAGACAGCAGCAAGGAGGGGGTGAGTCCATGACTGCACTGTGAACTTTGTCTGACATGCTATGTGCCCTCCTCTGGCCTGGTTAAACTTCCACAGTACATCAGTCTTGTGGTCCAGGACCCATGTCCCTCAATTGTGACATGCCCACTCCTCATCTGATACGCAGGTGTGGCCCTTACAGTCAGGAAATTGTGTCACTTGGGTACTGTGTCCTTGCATTTTGCTTCGCTCAAGGTGGGGGACAGCATTTGTTCCCGTGACTTTGTGGTGGGATTCATGGGTGGGTCAATTGCTTACACAATGCCTAAGTTCTGACATGTAATCTGGGTGTAACTTTGATATGTGGTCCACTTGCTGATCTGAATCACCACATGTCCCTGGGGTATTTGGCACACCCCCATGCTGCGGGTGGGAACAATGTTTGGGCCTCAGGAGTATGTATATCAAGTGTGTCACACATGCTTAGCCACCTGCCTACTGTCCAGGGCTCATCCCTCTTTCAGGTGGAGCAGGACAGTCATGCCTACTCCAGGGCATACAATACACTCTGTACTCCCACTCCCGTGTATCAGCTGACATGTTGTGATCAGTGAAATGTTCCCTCAGGTGTCTGCCTCTGTGTCGTTGTGCTGTGGCTTCGTTGTCAGGACTACTGGGATGTTTATCGTTTAGGGCTCAGCATGCCATCTGAGATGTGACCATGAGAGACGATACTTCTGTGATTTATAGGTGTTTGACCACTTGACTGTGCACACAGGTGTATGCGACTGTGAATTCCAGGCAGCTGTTTTTCATTCACAGCAGACTGTGAGGTGCTCAGGTTCATAGAGTTGTGTTTCATGTCTCCCATATGTCCAATTGGCATGACGTGGACAAATAAGAGTTCAGATGATGTGGTTTGTGGGGGATGGACATGTGCATTTGTCAGCTACATAACTTGCATTTCCCATTACCTAGGATTGTGACACAGTGCAGACAGTTGTTGGCTGGCTGCCATGCCCATGTGACTGGAGACAGTGATGTATGACTTTGCAGGCATGCCTGTGCCATGGCATTAAACGTCCTAAGAGTGATCCTGCAGGGGAGTGACATGTGCAACATGCACCTCATTGTGGCATTGACTATCCGGACATGGGTGCATCATGGTGTCTGGTGCTGGTATGCATCACATGCATCTCTAATTAGACTCTGGCCATCCCTTTATCCCGACACCTGTACTGACTCAGTGGCAAGAGATGTGATGTGTGCATGTTCACATACTTCACCGTGTTCTCTGCAATGTCCAACAACTGTGTACGTGGTGCATGTGTCCACACTGGGGTATTACCATCCAACAGGCACCAGGCAGATGGGTGCAAGGGCAGGAGGGGTGTGAGTGCCATGGTTGACCATCAGACTGACAATTGGCTTCTCCTAATCTGTGTGAGGACTTTTGGCAATGTTCAACTGAGGATGCCAGGGCTTGCTCTGTAATGTGCTGTACTTACTGTGGTGTGTGCGGTCAGTGCAGGTGACTGATTTTTGTCTGTTTCCCTAATTGTTTGCAGATACATCCACGGCCACAGGAGGGGACAGCTCCACGGACCAGGAGGAGCTGCAGAGCCAGACTGGGTCAGCAGCCGATGAGTGGTCGGAGGGACCCAGTGGCACGGAGGGCGAGGGGAGCCACACCGAGGAGTCCTCAGCACCATCCACCTCAGCTGAGGACCACAGCAGCTCGGAGGATGAATCCCTTGTGGAGGCGGGTGTCAGCAGCCACCACACCCCAGCTAGTATGTCTGGCCCCGCCACCACCACCACCGCCCTCCCATTGGCTCCCATTCCAGAGGTCCGTGGAGGCTCCCATATTCGGGAGCGTGTCTCCTTCGTGCCAGGCACCGCACCCCCTGCCCCTGTGTCCCCTGCTGCCCTGAGTGAGGAGTCTGTGTACCTACTTCGCCAGCTCCATGTAGGGCAGACAGCAATGCTGAGTGTCCTCCATGCACACACCACTCTGTTGACACAGCTGGTGTCGTTCATGGAGGGCATCTCGACGGGCATGTCTGCCCTACAGAGGAGCAATAGGTCCATGGACTCCTCCCTGACGGCAGCAGTGTCCCTCCTCCAACAGTCCATCACCCCTCCTACCTCTGCCCCATCCACACTTCCTGGCACCCTACCTGTCCCAAGCACATGCACACCTGCACAATCACCCAAACACACAGACCCGAGCAGCACAGAAACACACAAAACAAGGGCAAAACGTGCACACAAGCATCCTCAGGGGACTGATACCACACCCACAGGGGATGGGGAACAGACACACACACAGGCATCCACAGTCACTCCGCAGTCCTCAATATCCTCTCCCTCCAAGACCCCTTCCCTTGCCTCACCTGCAACCCCACCTACAAAGCAGCTCTTCCTCTGTGACCTCGGCCTCTTCCCCTCCGATCCCGCTGATCCAGCATACAGGGGGAAGAGGAAGTCCACCCACACAGAGGGGAGTGCCCCTCGCCCCCGGACACCCTCCCCCAGGCGCAGACAGACTGAGGCCCCACCCGCAAGTCCCCCCGGGCCCGGAAGAGCAAGACCCCGCCACCGCCCTGCATGTCAACCACACAGTCTCCTTCCTCCATCCCTCAGGCACCCACAACACAGGTTCCCCCACCACACCCTGCCCCAGGTTCCCCCACCCATAGATACACCATCCCCAAAATGATGCGGCCTTCTCCACCTACCACTTGCTCTTCCAGCCCCACACCCCCCGCTGCACATGTTTGTGCCACTGGTGTGGAGACCGTGTCCTCCCTCTCTGTCCTGCCCACCTTACCTGAACCCCATTCTACTCCCCTGGAGATGGGCACTGCAGTGGAGTCCACTACCACCCCGTCTGACTTGGGCACTGCAGTGGGGAACCTGTCCACTCCATCTGGCCAGCCCACTGGAGTTGTGCCGGCACCCACACCATCTGACTCATGCCCCCAGTTGTTCTGGCACACACCATGTCAGACACCTCCACTGCAGTTGTCAGTGACTCTCCAGCACCAGCCACCCCTTCCCTGCCTCCTTCTGGTGAGCCCTGATCCTGTCCCTGCGGTGCCTGGCCTGCCCCCCGTATGCCCCTCCGAGGGGAGTGTCCCTGGTTAGTAGCAGTGCAGGCAAGCAAAGGGTGACATCTGCCACTGTCACCCTGTTTGGACTTTAGTCATGGACTGGCCATTGGCCTTTGGGTTTTGTCTGGACTTTCTATTTTCAAATCACATATGCTGAATAAAGCTCCTTTCAGTTCTCTAGTGGTTTTGCTTCAGATGTACATGATGTTGAGGATGCTAACCATGCCCTTGCTGCAGTGATGGTGATTTTTGATATCAGGTAAATGAAGTGTTACTGTGCAGGACTCCATGTGGTCCAGGGTGAATGTGTCCTATCCTGGTGTGTAGCCATGTCATCCTTTGCAGCAATATGAGGGTGTCATGTTTTTCATATTTGCCAATGGGATTCCCTACATGTTTTTGCAATATCACATCTGTGGCTTACACCCCTGCACATCAGATGTGCTTGCCATTGTTCAATTTGTCTATTTCCCTGACCGTGAGACCATCTCCACTGGACATGCAAGTTTGGGCATCAATGGGGAAGGACTCATCTGTGGTATCAGTGCAACTTGCTATACATGTGTATTTGATCGGTGCAGATGATTTCGGTGACACTGCCCTGACCAGGCTGATGTGACGAGAGCCTTCATTTTGTGCTAATTGTTGACTGAGTGACCAAGTGTTCTGCTGACATGATAGAGCCCTGCAGAGACAACGTATGGCACAGCTTTCCTTACACAGGAGTGGAGTCCCCTCATGGCAGTGTGTAATTCCGTGACATTGCCTGAGCCCAAGGTGTGTGTTGTGTGAGCATGTCTGTGTGTGTTCACTTCCATTTTGCTACGCAGGCTGGGGTCCCTAGTGATGTTCCTGTTTGTGATGCTTGCTGAGTTGACCTATGTTCCCCCAAAATCTTCGCCCTGGGTTCTCTGGGATGTGGGTGCATGGCACATTACTGGCCATCAGGGTGTCATCCATAGGTGTGTTTGCTGTCAGGGCTGAGTTTGTGGGCAAACGCAGATGAGACACAGTCAGGATTCCCCTTGGCACTTGTTGGTTACACAAGTCATGTAATTTACAGTTTGTGTTAGCTTTCAGTGATTGTGACACGTTGTGTGTGTGACTGCTGCTACTCCTCAGGGTCAGAGCTGCAATGTTGGAAGTTGTCTATGTGTGTTCTTTGTGGGTGACCTTGGCTTCTTCATTGGTGTGTGACTGTGGCCGGGATCCCATTGGTTGGTGTGGATTTGACGTCATGCCCATGTACAGTGTACTGTGCAGTGTGTCAGACATTCACAAGTCTTGTTGACTGGCCATGTGTGATGGGTATCTCCACCTTAGTTCCCCCCACCACCCCTGGGATTGTCATGGGTGCATGTGCAATGTCACCAGTCCATGTGAGCTTCACTGCTGCACATTGGTGGGGATCAAGGTGTGTGGTGTTGAGTGTGTGCAAATGAGAGTTGTTGCCCTGCTAGACCCCTACCTCCATGTTGGCCTTGGCTGACAGGCCGTGCTGATTGATTTGTGCTTGTGTAGGTGTGATGGTAGTTAGTTGCTCAGGACACATGACTGTGGTTCACAGTGTGTACGACATCTACCTTTGTCATCACAGTGGGATTATCATGCAGGCCAGTGTCACCACAATGTGGGGTCCCTGGGGGTAGTGCTGTGGTGGGTCTGTCTCTTGCTGTGTAAGTTGCTGTTCCTACAAGCTTGTGTGACATTTGTAATTTGGGCTCCCTCTCATCTAACCATGCCTGATTGCCCACATAGGGGAATCCGATCCATGAGTTACTTTTGTGTGGCACTGTATTGACATCTGTGTAATAGGGATTCAGGCCTCCTCATGTGTTGTGTGGTTGCCTGGGGACACTGGCACACACCACCATCACCTGTTGTGTTTGATATGCAGTGTGAGTCTGCCTGTTTGTGTTTGTGCATTTGCACCACTGCATTGGCATTTCTTTAGTGTGCCATTGGCTGTATGTTGTTTGGTGGCTTTCCCCTGCTGTCCCTGGGACTCCTAGGTCATCAGTCAGCACAATGATCATGGTTTGTATGTCCCATTGCTGCCATGGAATGGTATTTGTTCACCTCACATCTACAGTCTCCCCAGGATATCTACATTTGTGTGTCCATTGGTGCAGATATGTGGGTCTGCATTACGATGGTCACTTCTGTCATTGTGTTATTCGTGAATGTTCACAATGTGAGCCCACATGGGTGATGTTTGTCTACACATGGCCAAAGCGATGTTTCATTGGCACTGCACTGTTTGCCTCACCCAATCTATGTTGCTATGGGACACAAGCACTACTATGCCACTGATGTGTTTGTTGTTGTGTGACCAGGAATCATCCTTGCAGTTTGGCATTTGCAGCTTTTCCCATGACAACACTTACATTTTGGAAATGTGCTTCAGCTATGGACCCCACACTTACATTTTGGTCACTGTGGTGATGGGGCTTTAGACCCCATTGCCACAATGTTCGAAATGTGCTTCAGCTATGGACCCCACACTTACATTTTGGTCACTGTGGTGATGGGGCTTTAGACCCCATTGCCACAATGTTCGAAATGTGCTTCAGCTATGGACCCCACACTTACCTTTTGGTCACTGTGGTGATGGGGCTTTAGACCCCATTGCCACAATGTTCGAAATGTGCTTCAGCTATGGACCCCACACTTACCTTTTGGTCACTGTGGTGATGGGGCTTTAGACCCCATTGCCACAATGTTCGAAATGTGCTTCAGCTATGGACCCCACACTTACATTTTGGTCACTGTGGTGATGGGGCTTTAGACCCCTTTGCCACAATGTTCAAAATGTGCTTCAGCTATGGACCCCACACTTACCTTTTGGTCAGTGTGATGATGGGGTGTTAGACCCCATTGCCACAATGTTCAAAATGTGCTTCAGCTATGGACCCCACACTTACCTTTTGGTCAGTGTGATGATGGGGTGTTAGACCCCATTGCCACAGTGGTCATGGTCTGCTTGCATTGTGGAGGCCACACACATTTATGTGTGACACATGTGATAGGGGGTCACATTGTATGTTCAATGTCATGTTCAGTGTTGTAGGCATTTGACACAGACTACACATGCTTGTCATGGTGTTGGGGGGGATGTATTTTTCAGACATTCCTTATGTTGGAGTATGCTGGTTGTGTCATGCATTACCCGTCCTATGAGTAGGGGTTGTGTGGGTGGTAGGCATCCAGGCCCCCATGAGTAGGGGTGGTGGTAGTGGTAGGCATCCATCCCCCTATGAGTGGGGATGGTATTAGTGGCAGGCATCCATCCCCCTATGAGTGGGGATGGTATTAGTGGCAGGCATCCATCCCCCTATGTGTGGGGATGGTATTAGTGGCAGGCATCCATCCCCCTATGAGTGGGGAGGGTAGTAGTGACAGGCATCCAGGCCCCCATGAGTAGGGGTGGTGGGAGTGGTAGGCATCCATCCCCCTATGAGTGGGGATGGTATTAGTGGCAGGCATCCATCCCCCTATGAGTGGGGAGGGTAGTAGTGACAGGCATCCAGGCCCCCATGAGTAGGGGTGGTGGTAGTGGTAGGCATCCATCCCCCTATGAGTGGGGATGGTATTAGTGGTAGGCATCCATCCCCTTATGAGTGGGGATGGTATTAGTGGCAGGCATCCATCCCCCTATGAGTGAGGATGGTATTAGTGGCAGGCATCCATCCCCTATGAGTGGGGATGGTAGTGGTGGCAGGCATCCATCCCCCTATGAGTGGGGATGGTATTAGTGGCAGGCATCCATCCCCCTATGAGTGGGGAGGGTAGTAGTGACAGGCATCCAGGCCCCCATGAGTAGGGGTGGTGGTAGTGGTAGGCATCCATCCCCCTATGAGTGGGGATGGTATTAGTGGCAGGCATCCATCCCCCTATGAGTGGGGAGGGTAGTAGTGACAGGCATCCAGGCCCCCATGAGTAGGGGTGGTGGAGGTGGTAGGCATCCATCCCCCTATGAGTGGGGATGGTATTAGTGGCAGGCATCCATCCCCCTATGAGTGGGGAGGGTAGTAGTGACAGGCATCCAGGCCCCCATGAGTAGGGGTGGTGGGAGTGGTAGGCATCCATCCCCCTATGAGTGGGGATGGTATTAGTGGTAGGCATCCATCCCCTTATGAGTGGGGATGGTATTAGTGGCAGGCATCCATCCCCCTATGAGTGGGGATGGTATTAGTGGCAGGCATCCATCCCCCTATGAGTGGGGATGGTAGTGGTGGCAGGCATCCATCCCCTATGAGTGGGGATGGTATTAGTGGCAGGCATCCATCCCCTATGAGTGGGGAGGGTAGTAGTGACAGGCATCCAGGCCCCCATGAGTAGGGGTGGTGGTAGTGGTAGGCATCCATCCCCCTATGAGTGGGGATGGTATTAGTGGCAGGCATCCATCCCCCTATGAGTGGGGAGGGTAGTAGTGACAGGCATCCAGGCCCCCATGAGTAGGGGTGGTGGTAGTGGTAGGCATCCATCCCCTATGAGTGGGGATGGTAGTAGTGGCAGACATCCATCCCCCTATGAGTGGGGATGGTAGTAGTGGCAGGCATCCATCCCCCTATGAGTGGGGATGGTATTAGTGGTAGGCATCCATCCCCCTATGGGTGTGTATGGCATTGGTGATAGCCATCCCGCCCCTATGGTTCTGCTGTTGCTAGTGTACGTCATTTCTGCATCCCTATGTGTGTGTGACATATTTCGGGTACGTGTCGTTTGTTTGTGTTGTGGGTGTTTGACTTACCGTCTGCGTCGTACGCGTCCGTACCGGTCCCGGTAATAGATGTAGAGTATTGGTAGGACCTGAGCGATGGGATTCATGGTTGGGTCGTCTCGTTCGGGTTTCTCGTGGCTTGGACTCGTACTCGTCGCTGGCTTGTCCGTCTCGTCGCCGTGGATTGTCTTGTGGCGCGAATCGGAGCTTATGTACAGCTCTCCCGGATGCTCTGACGTGCCGGACGTAGCGACGGGTTCGGCGCGTACGGAAGGCGCATCGTACTCGTCCGGCCAGAAGGTGCTGTGTATTTGCTTCCGTGCAACTCGAATCGGCGTTTACGGATCCGGCTCGGGCGGGGAACAGGAGCTGGAATTGGTGAGTACGGCTCGCTCGGAATCTGGGCTGTTATGCGCATTGTACTTGTTCGTTCGGACAACTGTTCGAATCGGTCGGGAAACACGCGTTCGGCTTGGTTTTTTTCCGGACGAATACTGTTAGGTGCGCTTCCGGCAGAGAGCGGAATCGACCCCATAGTATTATCACACATCACATATCATAGATATAGTCCTACAAGTGGCTGAGAGAACAACCAATATATCTAAAAAACAATAAATCAAGTTGACATTCCATACAGATGAAAGAAAAAAACATAAGAAAAAACAACAATGACTTGGAGAGTACAAAACAAGACAGTACAATTTGTCATAGACAACATGCATCCGTGTTTAAGATATATTGGAACTGGAACCCGATAAATTGTGCTGAATTCTTTATCTACGATTCCAGCTACTACACGGATTATGTACCCCGGCGTCGACTATATAATGCCACAGTGAACCACACTTCAGCCATTTTTTGCTTACCTGCATAATAAAAACAGTTTGCTGGTTGAGTTGCTTGCAATTTGTGGGCCATAAGCTGAGGATTGTGCATGAGGGTGACTGTTTTCTGTTGCTGGGAAGCAAGTGGTCAAGTTATCTAGAAAATAGTCATATTGTCAACTGTCTTTGGAAGTTGATTGGCTTCTGGGTGCTGCTAATGCTGGCTGGTAGTGGTTTCCAGAGCCTGGCTGCTTGTACTGAGAAAGCAGCGCCTAATACGGATTACTTATGGTAAGGTGGTATGATGATAAGTGGTGCAAGCCTGGAGAGCAGTGTTCTGTTTAGTTTTATTGCTTGAATTTAACATGTAGGTATAGAGGTCCTTTTCCTTGGGAGGCTCCTCCGGCAATGCAGAGTGCCTTGAACTTTGCCCTAATAGCTATAGGCAGCCACTAAAGCATTGCAGGACTAGAGTCATGCTTTCTATTGGGTGAAGGCGGAGAAGAAGCCTTGTGGCAGCATTTAGGATGAGTTATATTTTGCTTATAATGAATACAGGTTCGCCAAGGTCTAGGCTGTTGGCATAGTCAAGCTTGGAGATTACGAGCAGCAAGATGGCTTGCAGTTCATGTTGGTATGCAAGGTATGGGAAGACGCGACGTCGTGTTTTCATTGTGTAGAAGGCATTCTTTGTGACATTGTTAGCATGAGGTATCAAGGCTAGGTCTGAATCCATGGTTACTCCTAGGTTTCTAACTTCTTTTGATGTTGTCGAATGGGTTTCAATTTCCTTAGGCCATATGATGGTAGGATGGTAGTTTTGCCATTATAGGCATGTCATAATCTCTGTCTTTGTGGTACTAAGCTCTAGAAAGGTATTCATCAATTATGTGTTTATGGCACAAAGACAGTCATCGAGTTTTGAACTGTAGAGGTCTTCAGGGCTATCCATTTTAAAAATGATTTGGGTGCCATCTGCATAGTTTTCTTAGTTTTCTTGTTGATATTGAGACTTATTTTCTTTATTTTCAGCATTTGAGCAGATGCAGACTTTGATCCGGAGCAAGAAGGGTAAAGGCGGTAAAGGAGGCGGACGAGAAAGACAAGAAAAGAGTGACAAAAAGAGAAAGCAGGGATGACAAAAAGACCCTGCAAGAACAAGCTAAATAGACATAAAGAGTGTTGAACAGCAACCTTTTTTCACCACCACCAGACCCCCGTCGTCCTGACATCAAAGGGCAAGGGGAACCAAGAAATTAGGTTATACCTCCTGGTCTCCTAAGGGCAGACATGCTTTCAAAGAGAAAGAAGGATATTGGGGAGTTATGGGGAAACAAACATAAGAACTGGCTCCCTAGAGGAGCCATGCAATGTTCCTACCATGACATGGTAACCAATGCAGGCAATCTATAACATAAAGTCAGAACTATGTGGCAAATTTTCAGCAGTGGTTTTTGTACCTGAAGTGAGTACCTTTAACTTGTTGGTTGTCTCAAAAGGGTGGGCAAAGGATAAAACAAGACAGTGCTGGAACTTCATGTTACCCTCCCGAAAAGTATGATACACATTGGTAAACAAATATGACAACCTACAATCTCTTCTCAGGACAACTGCTATACTTCTCATGGGACGGGACAGATATAAGTTATTCAGCAAGGTTGTCATTGATTGTATTGGACAGATCCATTACTTTTCTGCATTACTAGTATACCTTAAAGTAGAAAATATTAATACTTCTTAGCAAGACTGCTGTACCAATAAAGGAACAGTAAGGTACTACTCTGTAGGGCATTTATTTTCAAACTGCAAATCTCGATTAGAATAAGCAACATTACAATACATTTAGCGGTAAAGCACATTAAAGAATACAGCTAGTGTCAAAACAACCACAAATCTCCAACCCAGTTAACAATGTAATAGACTGTTAACAGTTTCAATTATACTAAGTCATATGTAGAACATTTCATGTATAGAAAATATGGAGAGTAAAAGCAGACATTTTCAATTCATTGCTACAATGCAATACTATTTTGGCACTGATGCATGTATCCAATTAGTTGGATCAGAGAGATTTAAAGCTGTGTTTGACTAGGCTTGACTGCTTTGTTAGGTCAGTGATGCAGGCTGTTACACTCAACATCCTGGGTGACTTCCAGTTCTCTAGGATAATTTGTTTAGCCGTCACCCAGCTCTTCCCTATTCAGACAGTACAAATTCTTTTTGGGATCTCAACTAAGAAGAGGTCATTCAGAAGCAGAGCAGAAGGGGTGGAGAGAAGATCTGAATTTGACAAGAACCTCTCTCCACCAAGTCTGAATAAATTGGCATTCGACAGACATGCAGATCATTGAAAGACTGATTTTGTGGACATCAAGAGATAGATTAGCTAGCATATATGCTGTGCTACGTAGTGATAAAGGCGGAGAGCTGGCATCGGTAAGGGAGCAATGGGAAGATGTCAGTGCGAGGCGATCTCAGGTAATGAGTGGGGAAAAGTATACCAGTCGATAAAAAAGGTATCTAGTAACACAAGGATTAAATTGGTTTAGTTCATCTATATACATAGCACATAATTAATGCTCATAACACTTTATAGAATATATCATGGACAGACTCCAGGATGCACGAGATGCAGAGAATCTAATGCAGGTTGTCTACATATATTGTGCTTCTGCCCTCGCGTAAGAGTTTTCATATGACTCTCCAAACTATATTGCACTTGATAGCCTGAAGGATACCGGCCATGATAAGGAAACAGTACCTACGAGAGATAACCCTCAAGCCGGAGAAGAGAAAGAGGGGATTCAAGTTTACTGCATTGGGTGAAATGCTACTTAAGCAACATATAGCAATATTATATTGGATGAACTCCCTGGAACCACAGCTGGACAGATGGTAAAAGACATGATGAAATGCACAATAGCGAAGGAAGGGCTTATTAAGCGAATTAAAGCAGATGACAAGCTCAGTGAAGACCTAGTGGACTAGACAATGATGTTATGAAGCAGACTGACAAAAGACACAAAAATGATGGCTGGAATGCGAACAAATCAAATATTCACCCCCATTCAAGAGATCTGGGTTAAATCCATCGTTCTTTTGCTCACCACGCCACCCAAGTTTAGACCCAGCCATATTCAAATCAGTCTTGACCCTGCTCCACATGGGAACAGTCCAGCCCGAACTGCCAAGCCAGGTCCTCCCTGGACCAGAAACAAGCATCCTAGGACCGGTTTCGAGGTATCAGGAAGCAGACTGACCCACCGGATGGATGACCACTGCAAGTGCTGAAATTGAGAGGCCAGGGTCGACTTGGTAAGTAGAACAGTAGGAGGTTTAAATAAACTGGTGTAAGATAGTCATACAACACATAGAAAAGAATGCCAAAGGGGTGTCCTGGGACAGGCATGAACAGGGGTAAGAGTGGAGGCCACCTCAAAAGAAGACATTAAATGCAGAGGATACCAAAATGTTCAGCATGCTGGGATACGAGAGCGGATTTGCACAGATGAATAAAAAGGAGAGGTGACTGATAAGAGCATGGTGTGGAGCACAGTCCTATTCTAAAGATGTATGGGGCATATTATCAAGCGGCAGCGATAATTATCGCTGCCGTGCTTAGCGTGAGATTTCTTATCGCCGGCTATCGCTGGAAATTATCGCCATGCTAGCGCTGTATTTACAACGCATAGCGCAATGGCGATAATTATTCCAGCGATAGCGGTGTTTTCCATGGAACATCGCTGGTTTTCCAGCAATGTTCCATGGAAAACGGCGATAACCTTGCTGATACGACCCTGTGGTCGTATCAGCATAATCCACCTCCCATGCAAAGTATGCCTAACACTGGATTTTAGCCGACGTTAAAATCCAGCGTTAATGGCCGGTTAGCGCGATTTTGTTTATCGCTACGCCGGCTGGGGCATTGTTGTAAATATCGCGAAGCTGCCTTCGCGATATTTACCCATGTAGCATATTGAGGCACGCCTACTTTGCATCTCATTAACGTTGAGATGCAAAGCGGGTGCTAACTCACGGAATCACGCGCTAGCGTGTCCTTGCTAATCTTGCGATAAAATTATCGCCGCTTTTCGGCCGAAAACGGACGCTAAAGCGGCGATAATTTTATCTCCCCCCTCTTGTTAATATGCCCCTATGTGCCTTCTTAGCTAATTTAGAGATAAAAAGTGGAGGAACACTTTGGGGCATATTATCAACGGCCAGCGATAATTATCGCTGGCCGTGCTTAGCGATAGATTACTTATCGCTGGCTATCTCCGGAAATTATCGCCCTGGTAGCGCGTTATTAACAACACGCTTCTCCAGGGCGATAAAAATTCCAGAGATAGCGAGGTTATCGCCGTTTTGCAGGGAACATCGCTGGTTTTCCAGCGATGTTCCCTGCAAACGGCGATAACTTCTGCTGATACGACCCTGTGGTCGTATCAGCACAATCCACCCCTATGTTAGGGATGGCTAAGTCGGGATAATAGCAGACGTTAGATTTTGGCGAAAACGGCCGTTTTCGCCAAAATCTAACGTCTGCTATCATCCTGTGGGCTGCCTTGTAAATATCGCGATGTGCACATCGGCGATATTTACAACGTAGCCCATCTGGGGTACGCCTAGTAACGCCCACCTTGCATCTCATTAGAGATGCAGGATGGGCGTTGGGGGAAAGGGCGATAGTGCAGGGATTCACGCGATAGCGTGACCTTGCTGATTAGGCGATAGAATTATCGCCGCTTTCCGTCCGAAAACGGACGCTAAAGCGGCGATAATTGACTATCGCCTGGTTGTTAATATGCCCCATAGACACTAACTACCATTTCGTGTGTAGAATGGCTAAAAAATTGTAAAATAATTTATATTTGAGCATTTAAGCATGTGATGTACCAAAATGGAAATCTCATTATGATGGAATGTTATGTAAAATCTCTTCTTTGCTTGTTGTATCTTTCTTGGGAAAAAAAAGTTAAATAAATATGCACATAACCAGCTTCAACCTTTTTGTTTGATCTGTTTATTGACATTTTTAAACATATTCATGTTACAATATCAGGGATTGTAAATTTCCAGGGGTGTCGACAACATAGGTAGCAGTGAAATATGACATGTCCAGGATCACATCACATTTGGTTGGGGGCATGCACCCCGGAAGGTCTAGAATAAACTAGTAAATACAGCATTGCACAAAACATCTTGTATCATAATTATTAATAAAGAGAGAAAGGAGTAGCAAGAAATGGCTCCAGTATGGCCAGTCAGTGCGTTGCTGTAATAGCCATGATATTTTATGGCATCAAACATATTTAGAACTAGTCAACTGCGAGCAACCAATTAGCTCAAAAGAAATAGGAGTGGAAATTGAGGAGAGGGATGGGAGTTGTAGCGGGTAGGGGTGGAAGATAAACAGGTGGGGGGGGGGGGGTCGCTGCTTCTTCCAACAGTCCTAGTTCGCCCTTGGTGAATTTCCATCTTTACAGTCAATATCGGGTGCCACATAGTACATATCTCGACATATGCATAACAGAACAGCACAGACATCAACATTATGGGTCATGTGGGTGCACCTAATCGGGCACCATCAATGGGTCAGCGGAGACACCAGATTCAATCTCAGCAGGGTATGCTGCAATTTGGAGGTAGGCTGGGATAGTGTTCCAACTAGACAAAATCGGGTATTTGCACAAGTCTAAAGTGTCCTCCCTGCGGAAAGATGCCCCTTCTGCTCTAGCCCAGTTGAGAATCGAGCGCGATCCGGACTCCATGGGTGGCGGCTCACGGGACTTCCAACACTTCATGATGAGGTGTTTGGCTACTATAAAGCTGAGGTCTAAAAATCGTGTGATGGCCCTGTGTTTCTTATCTCTTGGAAATAAGCCCAGCAAACAGACCTCCCATGTGCATGTGAGTTGCCGGCCAGTGCAGGTGAGCAGATGGCGCATGCCTCATTTAAATACTGTTGTAGTGAGCAGCAGGACCACAACATATGTAATACATCCGTATCCGTCTGGTCACTGCAGGGACAAGCCGCATCCAGCCTTTAAAAGTAACGATTAATTTTCTCAGGGGCGAGATATGCTCTGTGTATAATATAGAACTGTATCAATTGAAACCTGACATTACGGGGGACGTGCGTGGGGCTTCCTAAAATCGTGCTCCAATCTTTGGTGGTGCATGGACGAGCCAAATCCTTCTCCCAGTTCCGTCGCAGTGAGGTCAGTGTCATGGCAGCTTGCAGTCAGAGCACGTCTGCGAACCACCGAGTAAGGTGTCGCCCTGCACACATACGTGAAGATATTATATTGTGAGGTGAGTCTGCAGTTCCTGGGTAATGTCACCCCGATGGCGTCACAGTTTATCTACCCATGAGGTATGACGGATAAAGTGTCCTGGTGGCAGTCCTTCCTCCTGTGTCTCATATGACATGAGTATACCATCGTGGTATACGTCTCCAAGTGTGTGTAGGCCTGCCATGTGACATGCCGAGAGCTACGCCATTGGGGCTACCCCATTACCCCATTACCTCTGGCCATGCCTAGCAATGGAACTGTAGGGGCATAATGTGTGATATGTTTAATGAGGAATTGTCTGTGTCTGAAGCAACGGTATGCTGCTTGTAAGAATCTACAAGTGGGGCCGATCGCTGCTGTGTCTGTGAGGTGTAGCCCCGGCAGCCAGCGAGCCACCCACTGCAGCTGAGATGCTAAATAATAATGTTCGAGATTAGGCACTGCTAGTGCTCCCTGATCTGATGGTAAGTATAATTTTGAAAATGCCACCCTGCAGCAGGATCTATTCCATATAAGGTCATGAAGCAGATGCTCATGGGGGCGAAAAAAAGATGCGGGGAGGTAAATCGGCAACTTAGTGAAATAATAAAGGTGAAGTGGGAGCACCACCATTTTCACGAGAGTCACCCTCCCGGCGACCGATAGAGCAAGTGTCTTCCAGAAAGACATTTGGGACGTTAATGTAGTGACTGCTCGTGTAAGGTTACCATCAATCAGATCCCGATCTCTATGATAAACCCGGATACCCAAGTAACGGAACATGGTCGGTTGCCAGGCGACAGGAGCCCCATTAATCATCAGTGCCAGGTCAGTTAGGTTGGGAGCAAAGGGGAACAAACAAGACTTTCCCCAGTTCACATGCAGCCCAGACAGATGTGCCATTCGGATGAGAACAGGTATTTTGTTCAGGGCGGAGCGGACATCTCTGACATAGTAGTAGGTCATCTGCATACAGTGATATAGCGTGAACACCATCACTCATTGGTATACCCCCCCCTCCTCCGCTGAAGATCGCATGACCAGAGCCAAAGGCTCTATTGCTAAGGAGAAGAGCAGGAGAAAAAAGGGGGCAGCCCTGTCTAGTGCATCTGTGAACTCCTATCAGTGCAGATATGAGAGAGATTCGGGAAGGTGGGAGAATAAGATTGCCTCGTCATATATCTTCTGGAGATGCAGGGCTAGGAAATCTGCATAGGCTTTATAAAATTCGGATAGGAAGCCATCCGGGCCCGGCACCCTTCCTGTGGTGAGTCCGCATCACGTCCCAGATCTCTGTATGGGAGATGGGGGCATCAAGGTCCAAACATTGAATCAGGGTCAATTTAGGGAAGGGTAGCACAGACAGGAAGGAGTCAATATCCCATTTAGATGCAGTTAACGTTGATTGGTATAGTGAGGTGTAATGGAGAACCATTTCATTCTGAATTTCTAGCTGTGTGTAGCGTATCGATCCGCCAGATCACCGTAGTGAAGTTATTGGTTGTGTCGACTGTTCCTGCCGGATCAGCCATGACAAAAGATATCCCGAGCAATCCGCGGTCGCATGCACACTAGCCGAATGTGCCTCGTAATTTAGGCAACTTAAGCATTCCAGCCGGTCTATGTGCATTTTCTTCGCTTTTGCAAGGTCAGACGCGCAGGGGTGTTCAGTGACAGTGCGAGTTACTAGCGCCAGGAGGTCTCATTCGATCACAGACAACTCACCCTCAACCTGTCTCCACATGCAGCAGCCAAGGCCCAGGCAACAGCACCTCAATGTCACCTTTAGCGCATTCCATTCTATCAGGGCTGAGGAGGACGTACCTGTATTTTGATCAAAGTACTCAACAATAGCAGTACTTAGGGAAGCGCAGAAGGGGGAGTCCTCCAGCATGGCTAGCTGCAGGTGCCAAGTGAGGATCGGGTAAAGCCCAGCATCCCATGTGATGTGTATATATTGTGGGTTGAGGTCAGAGTGAGTACGGCCCAAACAGTCAGTATGTGTAATAGAGGGAAGTAAATTGGACGCGTACAATATCCGATCTATTCTAACGTGTAATTTATGTAGGTGGGAATAGAAAGAATATACACAGGTAGTGGGGTTACAAGACCTCCAGATATCTGCCAACCTCCATTGAATCAAGCAGTCTTTCAGTGCTGAGACATTGGGAAGGCTGCTGTACGTTGCAGGGCAGGAGAGGAACGGTCCAAACTTGTGTCTATGACACTATTAAAGTCACCTCCTATCAGCCACGGGAGGGAGCACTACCTGGAGACTACCTGTGTAAGTGACCAGAGAAAGGTGCCCTAATCAGTATTGGGTGCATAAATATTGCCTAACAGGAGGAGATGCCCATCAAGTCTGCTCTTAATGAAGATGTATCTTCTCTCGACATCTAGCTCAACCTCCGCCGCCAGGAAAGGGGTCCCTGGATAAATCCAGATCAACACTCCTTGGGCATAAGAGGAGAAATTTGTGGTGAAAACCCATCCCCTCCATTTGCGCTGTAACTTGGTCACTTCTGAAAGTTTTAAGTGTGATTCCTGCAGGAGAGTGATGTGAGCAACGTGACATTTGAGATATGAATGTACTGCATAGTGACGAGATGTGGTGTGCATACCACGGACATTCCAGGTGATAATGGTCTGATGTGTCATATTATAGCTGGGTGGAAGAATGTATAACATCTGAATCTGAGAGTGTACATGTGACTGCATGGGAGGGCAGCGACGAGATCCCTCAGGGGATGAATGCAGCAGTACCAGTGCAACATCAAACTTAAACCTGGTGCCAACATGGCTTATCGTCAATACCAAAAGGGCAGACCTCAGGGGAAGGCTGTCCAAACTTAGACACAAACTATGTCGAAAAGGGTGAACCCCAAAAGGGGTGGGCATGGGGGTATGGGGTTGCACAGGTCATTCAGAGGATCACCCCTTAGCATAGCAGAGATAAAGGAAGACCCCAAGGAACACCCACAGATAACCAAGCTTCAATCTCCACATAAGTACGCCACCCCAAAGAGACGAAGAACCCCCGCCCGCCCTCAGGGAGCCTGGCCCAGCATAACTAGGAGAAACAACATCTATATACAATACCATAACATCCAGAAGAGCAAAACATATTATGCAAACCAAAGCAGTTGTTAGATCAGATAATGTCATCCGACATCCGTGGGGTGATGACTGGGAGGATGGTCAGTTGGTGTCCAACAGACACGCCGCAGAGGACCCCTCATCCCCGACAACCAAATAGATGCTGCATCCTGGTCAGAACCAGCAATGGTATCGCTGATCCACGCAGCCTCCCGGAGAGCCCGCCATCGCTCTGCTATAATCTGTTCCAGATTTGGGACGGCCGGGGGGTGTGTTTCCTGCGCCAACGACGTGGTCCAGGTGGGCCCTCTGCGGTCTCCATTCGGCCGGGGACCAGAAAACAGTCCAGAGGCATATCAAAGAATCTTGTTTTGTCAGCAGATACCACACAGAGCCGCGTGGGTAATAGTGAGGAATATTTCATATCCAGTGCTCGGAGTTGCTGTTATACGCCCAGGAAAGAACTGCGTTGGCATTGCACTCCCATGGTACAGTCTGGAAAGAACATTACGTGTGTGTTCTCCAGCCTGATGTCCTGCAATTTCCTGGTTCCACACAGGACTGAGTCTCTGTCGCCATAGTGTAATACTTTGAAAATGAATGGTCGGGGCCAGGTGCAGGTCTTCGCAAGGGGATCCGGTTTGCCATCTCAAGGGTAAAATAGGGCAAGAAGGAGGGCTCAGGCAGTAGTTCCCTGAGCCAAGTAAATGCGACTTCATCCTGGCCTTCTACCCATTCGGAAAGGCCAGTAATGCGGATGTTGTTTCGCCTCGAGCGATCCTCTGCTTCTTCCACTCTAGACTCCAAGCATTGGATCCTAGCGCCATAGTCTCCCAATTGTTGTTCCAGCAGCTTAGTAGTGGGTTGGATCTCCAAGAGAGTTTGTTCTGTGGCCGTTACTCGGTCAACCAATTTCCTGTTATCTGCATGGAGAAGTGTGAGATCCGCGACCACATTGTCGATTTTAGATTCTAGGGAGACATGGGAGTGTTCTATAGCTGCCAATACCACATCAAACATATCACCAGGGGATGGCCGATGGTCTGGAGATCCATCTGATCAACTCCCGTTGTCGACAAGGTACATGAGGAGGTTCTAGAGGTGGCAATCTGGGTGGGCGCAAGGAACAGTCATGTGACTCACTACTATCTTCCTCCACGCCAAGGTGAGGATCCAGCTCCCGAGTGCAGGTGTTAGGGAGGAAGGTGCTGACAGTCCAAGATTATGGGCCCACCCACATTTTCCCACCAGTAGATTGTGGCGCAATGCAGCATGTGCAGCCCAAGGTGTAGATGCCTAGAACAGTGTAAAGGTTACAACTTCCAGAGATGAAGAGACAGTAGAAGCTGGTGGTGAAGTGAGATAGAGTACCACAGCTGCACTGCCAGCAGAAGAGTCAGGCGTCCCTAAACAGTGCCAGTCAAAGAGAATGTAATGCATCCACCTTCACTGGGCAGATTGTCACAAAGTAAAGGCAATCGACAGCTTACTGAACATAGAGCAGACCTAGTAGTGAGGAGCATCGTATTTCCCCAGAATAGAGTCATTAATTTCGTATTCACTGAATATAGGGCACTGCTAGAAGGATACTGCTTGATAAATGTGGGGCAATCCCATAGAGCAGTGGCCCTCTTAATTACAAGGGGAGACCCAGGCAGTTTTCCAACGAGGAACGGGAATCCGTCTCCTCTCCAGGTCCACACAGCAGGTCCTGCCGTAGGCCCAGGACCAACTGTAGTAACCTCTGGGGTGCCGACAGCTCACTCGGCAAGCCTCACAGCGGAACAGAGGGTAAGCAGGAGCCAGGTACGGGCAGCGGACCAAAATGCGCCCAGGGCCCGGCAGCATACACAAGTCCAGCAGAGGGAGGAGGAGGGCGGACAGGTGGGTGCAATCCCTCCATGGGCCCCGCAGACTGCCACACCAGCGGCATCAGGCCACAGACCCACCTCACTATGGCGAAGCGGTCCCGCATCCAGATAACTCGGGGCACATTTCTCCGGTGTCGTCTCAGAGATGCCACGTCATCTCCAATGCACTTCATTCCAGGCTCCGACGTCCAGTCTTACCGCCGCCTCACGCAACCCACGCCAGGCCACTGATCCGCAGCAGATGCTTACGGGTCGCCCCAGATTTCGTGGCAGCAGGATCACAGAGTAGGCCACTCAGGCAGTTCGGCAGGAGCTTTTTGGCATGCAGATGCCTCACTTGGGGGTGAGAAAATGTCAGATAATGGGGATGGGTCAGCGTTAAAATGTGTCCACCATCTTGGCCCTGCAAGCCACGCCCACTGCCAGCTTTAACCTAATGGCACCTTCTCGAATGCCTGTTATCTTTAAGACGTAGGCTATAGAGTTTTGTGGAAATACACATAGAGTCATTTTTTGCTATCTTGGAGCTGCAGATGTGGGATAAAACATTTTTTTTATAACTTAGACATATTTAGCTGAGTGTGAGCATCTATATTTAGATTCAGTTCTGTTTCTAGAGTTCAAATGTCTTGAAAAGAGATCCTATTTTATTAGACTTCAAAAGAAGAAGATACAAGAGGATTTGTTTTACCAATATTTGTTATTTAAAAAAACATAAAAACACAGGAAAAATCAAGTTTTGATTTACCATTATGCATTACAACTTGAGGAAAGATAACTTTTAGGGCCCGATCACGATCCGGGCAGGAAGATCGGAGCCCGCATCGTAATCACTGATTCAGATTTATTTCCGACCGAGCCATTTCGATGGGCTCGGTCGGAAGGGAATCCGAACCAGTCTTCTGAATGGCTTAAGACGGGCTCAGAGAGCCCGTCCGCTATTTGGAAGGCCTACAGTAATCCCCCGGTTGGCTTTTTCCGGCCGAGGGATTACGATGGCAGTTTCCTACTGCCTTTTTGTGCTGGCCTTTCCGGCACAAAAAGGCACTGGTAAACAGCTTTGGGGGCCCCCAGCAGGGCCCCCATGGGTAAAAGGCCACCGAATGGTGCCCCCCTGTTGATCCCTGCACCCCTGCTCTTTGCTATGAGAGCATGCATTCTGTTTAGCAAAGTATAGGATTGCGGCCAAACGGGGTTCGGTCTCATCCTAACTCCTGGGCTGGAACCGATGACTGGAGGTAGTTCGGTTCCAGTTCCAGAACGATACCGGAAGGACTCCTGTCCGTACGGCATCGTAATCGGCCCCATAGGGCCTGATTACGATGCAGGCAGGAAGGGCTCCGACCGTCGATCGGTGCCCTCCTGCCCGCATCGTAATCTCTGATTCGGATTCTCTTCCGACCGAGCCATTTCGTTGGGCTCGGTCGGAAGGGAATCCGAACCAGTCTTCTGAATGGCTTACGACGGGCTCAGAGAGCCCGTCTGCCATTCGGAAGGCCCACAGTAATCCCCCTGCTGGTTATATCCAGCCGAGGGATTACTTTGGCAGTTTCCCACTGCCTTTATGTGCCGGCCTTTCCGGCAAAAAAAAGGCATTGGGAAACAGCTTTGGGGGCCCCCAGCAGGGCTCCCATGGGTGCACGGCTGCCGAATGGCGGCCTAGGGGGCACCTATGGTGCCTCCCTTTTGATCCCTGCACCCGGTGGCAGGCACCTTGAGGTGTCTGCCACGGGGTGCAGGGATGAACTGCACCCCTGCTCTTTGCTATGAAAGCATGCATTCCATTCGGAATGCAAGCTCTCATAGCAAAGTATAGGATTGCAACTGAACAGGGTTTAGTCACATCCTAATTCCTGGGCTGGAACCGACGACTGGAGGTCCTTCGATTCCAGTTCCAGAACGAGGCCAGACGGACTCGGGTCCATCCAGCATTGTAATCGGCCCCTTAGTTGGGGGTAGTTCAAAATCTCACCCTTCAATGACATTTGGAACTACCTTCAAAATCGAATTCTTTCAGTTTCCTAAAGCAGATCATCCTACCTGTCGTCCATGTTGGCTGATGTATAGACTTCAAAGAGTGCTCCAAAAATTACAATGGAAAGATTTATTGAGATTTTTAAAGCATGGATTATACTAAATTGCAACTTTTGCATGCAAGTAAGCATTACATCTATTTTGTTTTGTTATTTGTAGGTTTGTCTGTCAAGCCAAATTGTTTGTAACCAGAACTTCTCTGACATAATTAAAAATGTATGTGAAAAAGAATTTCTTTGTATGTACATCTACCAACAAAGTTGGTTCTAGAATATCAATGGTAAATTAAAGCATTATCAAGCTGCTGTGGTGTATTTTAATATCAGGAAAACTCAGGGGTATATTCACAAGAACGTGTGATAACTACCGCAAGAGTAGCGTAACGCAACTTTCAATATCGCAGCCTATTTCGGGAAAATAACCCCATGTCAACGTGTAATTCACAACAAGGCGGTAGCATGCGATAGTCACCAGATAACGTGTCAAATGTCAGCGCGAAAATCAACGCCACGCCGAAAAAACGCGAAACGCGACAAATCATGCGATGAGGCCAATCGCGGTACAAAAAGTAGCGAAAAGTAGCCACAGGCCTGCAAATCCCACGCGTCTGGCGGGAAATTGCACCATAAAAACCACAGAAACAACACACCAGAAACAAGCCAAAGCACGTAGAAAAATGGATGCACCCTGACCCAGCGCAGAGGTCAACGCGAACCCCACAACCCCCACAGACCACCAGCAAGGAACAACTGGGTCAGGGAAGGCCAAGGAGAAAAGGGAGAGGAAGACGGGGTGCAGACCACAGGAAAACAAGACCAGAGTCACGGAGGTGACAGAACACTACCAGCAACTGACCCACAAGCAGACCAACTGGAATGCAGTCGGAGTGCCCAGGAGGCCAATCCAGGAGGCCAAGAGGCGCCGGCAGGACGTGACAACCTAAACCAGGTACAAACCCGCTGCCAACAGGAAGGCAGCAACGGCGACAGGAGGTGGCAGTCCAGCGCCACAGGAGGAGCTGGAGAAAACCCAGGCCACAGTCATCAGTGTGTAGACGGTGCAAGGAGTAGGGAGTACGGACACAGCTCGAGAGGACCTGACACAACAACAACAGGGTGAGGATCCAACAGGGACTGGGGGTACGAGGGTGATGGGCACAATGGCACACATGCACAATGAGGTGTAGCACAATGCACGCCCACAATTACCCAGGGACATGTCCCCCATCCCCGTGGCACACTGCAGCACACACACATAGCAATCACAGCACATACCATGACAATGTGGCGCAAAGTGCAACACCCACACTGCAGAACAGGGGACAGAACTGGGTACGCCCAGGCGCAGAAAAAGAACAATCACATTGGACAGAGCAGGGAACTGTGAGATGCATATCTACGGCTACAACCCCACATCAGCCATGTAGGCCAAATGTTCTCTGTCCCAACTCAAATAGCCACCACCGCCCAAACAGTCACAATGTACATTGTCACACAGTCTGCATGTCGACAAGAACAAGGCGCCAACACAATGCCAACATGCACCTCCCCTTCACAATGCAGAGGGACAAACAACACCTCCAGCAGGTCAGAACAGACAACCCATCAGTGATGCCAGAGACGAACACCACACCTTCGACACCGACGCCCTACAACAGCCCATGGACATCCCACACAACCCACCACCAGGACCAGGGCAGACAAGCTACTCAGAGGAGAACCCAGCCCCTGCAACAGACCACACAGCATGAAGCACCCGCAATCACGGCTGGCTCACAACACTTCACCGACCCACACATGGCACCCCAATGCCAGGTGTCAGAACGCCAAAAGGAGGTGGCCCAACAGGTGCGGGTGTTGCTGAACCCATGGAATGCGAACTAGAACACATACGTGGGTGTCCAATACCCTTCAGGGACCACCTACACCCCACAAAGGAGACCCACACTGCCATAGAGACACATGCAGATGCACATACCCAGTACAGAACCAAGCCCCGGGGCACGCACATATCAGTCACACACCCACGTTGGCTCTGCGTACGACGGCACAGTCCACTCCCCTTACGAATTGAGTGGGTGACGACAAAGCTACATGTCCAGGTTCTAGCCCGCTGCCTGCGGTGACATGTCTGCGTCCGCTGTACACAGCACAATGTAATGTCGTAGGGCCCAGGGCCCCCATGCATACAACAAGACCACAGGGACACATGCACATATCATGTTGAACTGGCTACGGGCACGTGCGCCCGGCCCCTTTATTGGCAGGGCCACATGTACAGTGACGCCTGTGCTGGATGTGTGTGGGGTGAGTATAAGCCAGCCCGCACGGAGTGCTTGGTGCTGGCAACAACCTGAACAGTGGACACCAGTGTAATGGAAACAGAAAACACCAGCATAACAGAGTCAACTGCAGAGCAACATGGAGGGATCCGGAGTAAGGACAGAGGTCACCCAATATTCAGTCAGGAGGTTCCGTGAGTTGCAGTGCACTGAGGTAGGGGCACTAGAGAAGAGCGTGCTCATGTGAAGAAATTGCTAGGATTGTGTCCCTTCGGGTTAGTCCTTATGCAGATGCAGTGGGGTGTGTTACACCTGCATCAACTTCCTCATCAACGTCCCAGGTCTCCCACACTGCCTGACGTGAGAGTTGCGTCCGCAGTCCACAGCGCAATACCCAGTATTAGATCCGGGTGTGTAGCTTGACTACCACCACCAGTCTGCATTCCTGCCTTGGGGCTGTTGCCTCCTGCCCTCCCATTGTCTGTGCCTTCTCCCGTCCGCACACTTGACACATCTTCCTCATCATAGTCCCAGGTCTTCCCCACTGCATGAGGTGACATTGCTGGACAACCTCACAACAGCACAAAACTCAATCAGTAACGGACAATGGCTTGCGGTGCACTGAGTCACTGGCACCTGGAGTGCTGAGCAGGGTATCAGGCCGATGATGGCATCCACGACAGGTCTGAGCAACTCCGTAGGTCTGTCAGGATCACCGTTTCGACTCTGGCAGATGGCGGTTGGAGGTGGTCCTTGCGGTGGTGGCGTGTGCCTCCTGCGGTGATGCGACGTCCGGGCCGGTCAAGACTCGATGCTATGTGTGGGCCCTGGTGGCCCGCAGTTGAGGCCGGAGGATGGGGACAGCGCAGGGCCACAGACACATGGCGTTGATGACCCCAAGACCATCGCTACAGAGGCCATTCAATGTCTCAGAAGAAGAGGTCCCAGGCCTGAGCAGCACAGAGTTAGTGGCCCCGGATGCACTGCGGCCGGCACAGGCACCCAGCCACGGGATGGTGACTTGCGGTGCAGTCAGATGGGCCATGCGACCTGAGCGGGTCCCCATCAATGTCCGAGGTGTATGTTGCAGAGGGTTGCGGGGGACAGTGGAAGGTGTCCTCCAGGGCATGATGCAGAAGGTCTGATGTTATCTGGAAGCAGCAAATGGAGGAGTGGAAAGCTCAACCCTCGTTTTCACCAACAATTCGATATCAGCTACATGAGGATGAAGACTAGCCCCTAGTCCATAGACTCAAACGCCACCAATGTACGACCAGTGAGTGTCCATGAATGTCGGGGAACACACTTAGTGGCACAGGTGCTGAGAGGGGATGCAGTCTGCGATGATGCCGGTACACAGATGTGAACTCCAACATTGCCAAATCAAGACTCTGTGACCTACTGGACCACAGTGTAGGGCGGAGGCAGCGGTCAGCAGTGGCCCACAGCCACGTGTCGTTGGCTCACGAGGCACAGAGTTAGTGACACAGTGGCAGTTGTCGGTAGTGTTCAATCACCTCCGTAACGATGATCCTGTTCCCTCCGGACTGCAACGCGTCATCTTCTTACGCCTCTCCGTGCGTGCGATGAAATGTATTCTGTCTTTTGAATTACTGATGTTCAGTTCCAAATCTGTGATCCCACTCGTGCGCAGCGTAGGCCGAGGGCAGTAGTCCGCGTAGGCCCACAGACACGTGTGGTTGTGATGCCATGCACAGACTTGTTGCCACCACATCGAAGGGTGTATAGTGAATTGTTCTCTGCCTTCAATAATGTTCACTGCCATGGTGTAATCAAGACTCAGTTTCAAATGTGTGACCTACCTGACCGTGATGTAAGCCTGAGGAAGCGGTCAGCACGGCCCATTCACCGAGTGTCACCGGCATAGGTTGGATGGCCCCACCGGCCTGCGTAGTTCAGGTTCAGTGGCACCATGTGTTCGGTCACCTCCGTTTATATGACCCGGCATTCGTCCGGACTGAGCCGCATCTTCCTCTTACACCTCTCCGTGCGACCACTGGTGTGGACTCTGCCATTCGTGCTTTGCGACTAGGTGCTGGATGTGTGACCTACTGGTCCGCAGGGTAGTCCTGGTCCCTCATCCACGTGTCGCCGGCTGGCGTTGAACAGGGCTAGTGGCACCACGTGTAGCCGGCTGGCGTTGAACAGGGTTAGTGGTACCACGTGTAGCCGGCTGGCGTTGAACAGGGTTAGTGGCACCACGTGTCGCAAGATGCCCATATGGAACTATGCCTCACTGATCGGGGGGGGGTCTGGTGCTGTGGCCGCTGGCCCGGATTTGGGGTCATTGCCATTCATGACTCAGGACACAGTTTCACATATGGGACCTACTGGTCCAAAGAGTAGGCCTAAGGCGGCAGTGCAGTACGTCAACGAGAAAGGAATAAAGCGGGCCTGTGTCGTGGAGGCCGTGATGGTCTGAGGTGGCTGCCAAGGTCGCGGGACTCGGGCTTGGAGCTTGCGCCAGCACGTGGTGGGCCCTCCTTGACACACGCCGGTGTCGGCAGGTGATCAGTGTGGCCTGGCTGCGCAGGGGCAGGCCTGACGGGTTCGTGGTCCAGCGTGCCGGGGTCCGGCAGGCGCACAGCATCGCAGGCAACTCCGCTCACGAGGACGGCGTCGGCCTCGTGGCGGGGTGGGAGGCGCCGCCCTGGCAGAGACGTGGGTCTTTCCGGAAGAGGACCACGCCCAGGCCTACGTGCTTTTTATTCACACCCCTACGCTGGCGTGGTGTACGCCAGGCCATCCCACTCCGGTGACGCTTAGGGGGGGCGTAACAAGCAACATTTCCGCGAGGTCCCCCACTGGCTGGGGTGACATGGTGGCGTCCACTGTCCACTACACTCCATACACCAGCGGTGTATGTCGCCATGGATAGGGGTGTGTTCTGCATACTGCGGTGTGTCCAGCACATCTCCGCCACCCATGGCATTGTGTACTTTCCCATTCATGGTTCTACTGCATCCTTCACACATGCCTGGTTGCCACTTCTCCACACATTCGGCTATTATGTGGCTGTGGTGCCATGCCGTTGCTGGCTCATGTTCAGGGCTTGCCCATGTGAACATTGTAAGTTGCTATGTCGTGTTTGGTGGGTGGGCATGTTGTTGTGCCTGTTGTATGTGATTCTGTGACGTGTGCATTGCCAGAGTTGTGAGTTGCATGGTTGTGGAGTTGAGGTGTGTGGGGTGTTCATTTGGATATTGCCAAGGGGCTGTGCATTTCCCTTGTTACCATCCTGGGAACGCTGGTTGATGATGGACTGTCGGAGGATGACGGTATCATGCACACTGGCTGTGTATTTGAAGGCGACATTGTTGGGGGTTCCACGGTGTTCTGTTGTTGCCTGCACATTGATGTGAGACGTGTGCTTCCTGTTGCGGTGATTGTGTGCTGTGTCACCAGGGGGCACATGTAGTACATGTGTGCTGTGTATTGCCCCCAACACGTGCGTGCATCCTGCTTGGGCATATGGTCCTTGCTTGGTCTCCAGCGGATCCTGCGCATTGTGTTGTACGTATGGGGACTGGGGTGCCAGGGTGATGGTGATGTCCAGGACAAGTGTGGGTGTCTTGGATGTGGCTGGCTGTGAGACTCCTCCGACTCTGGTGGGTGTTGGTTGGGGGGTACCAGGGGCCAACAGGTGCAGCCAAGCCAGCAGCTTTGTGTGGGGTGGGATGTTGGTTGTCCGCTGTGTTGGTGCCGTAGGCCTGTTAGGCGATGATGGTCAGGATGCGTAGGATGTTTGTCACTTTCAGCCTGTAGTGGACGGTGACATTGTCAGATGTTGGGTCTGTGAGGCTGGTAAGCTTCCTGGGGGTCCGCTGTCTTTGTCTGCGCTGCGTCTGTGGTGGTCCGGGGGGGGGGGGGTGTTCCGGGTGTGGGTTGGGGCCGCGGGGTGGTGGCGGTGGGTGTTGTGGCCCTCTTGGGTGTCCGGGCCGCATGATGAGTGGCTCCATGGCATCTGTTGCCCTTCGGTTGTGGCCCTGGGCTGTGCTCCCTTTTGTGGTGCTGGCTGCCGTCCGACTTTACACCAGGTCAGAGCAGGTGTAAATTTCCTGGTGCTAACGCGCCTTATCACCTGTTTTGTGTTCTTATCGCCGATGTGGCTGGTCGTTGTGAATGTTGAGGTGTGATGTTGTCTCGACTTTTGGCACGGGATCGCCTACTCTGCATCTCATTAGCGATATTTGCGGGGGTCCTCTGTGGCGATATTTTTTGCGACTGCTATCGCGGGTAAACTGGTGCTGTGGGCTGTTAACACCGGCTTATGAATGGGGAGGTAAATTTATCACGACTTTGGCTGCGATAAAGTGCTGTTAATTCGGCGATAGCTCCTTGTGAATATGCCCCTAAATCTCCTTAATCTGTAGAGACATTTTAATGTTTTTTTTTGCAATTTTGTATTCTTTTATCTTGATCTCAAATAAAAATTCCTTCAAAGTTAGCATGTATCCAATGGGGACATTTGATCAGGAATTGCTAAATGACGTCCGTAATGACCCTCTGTGGAGCATGTGGGAAGAAGGAATACCAATGTTATTCCACCACTCTCTGTCAAGTTAGAACAGCAAGCAGAGAAATTGAATCTTCAACCTACTAGTTTGTAATTGGGAGAACAAGGGGGTTGGGGAAGAGAGAGAAAAACACCCTGGAGTAGAGGTCACATCCCTCAGGCGTTGTAGACTTTTGCACAACTCAGGCTTGCACTCTCTCCCACGGAGGAGCTAAAGGAACTGGACACACCACTGGTACAGCAAGTCTGACTATAATGACATAGGCAGATGGGAAGTAATGGCAGTGGAATCAGTATATTAATACATAACAATTCCCAAACCTTTTAACCCTTACCTGATACTCCATAAGGGAAAGCCGATAATGAAATAAGGAAGTACCCGGCTACCTTTCCTGAGCTCGGGAGCACCAGAAGACGCTGAGAAGTGGTGATCACATCGAAAATCACACAGCAGGTGTAAAACAATTAAATGCAAATCATGAGAGGCATTGGAAGTAACAACAGAAGGAAACACGAGGGAAAAGGATAGAACTAAACAAAGGTGCAGGGAAATGCTACAACTTCAAAACTAAGCATGTTGAACCTATACAACAATGCAGCTGTGAGGCAATTTGCTACTTCCACCTAACAGCTTCAATTACCCGGGATGTGACCATACTACAGTCTATTTGGCTGATCTTCCCTGTCTGACCTGGAAGTCCCGGCTCCTGTCTTTCAGCCCCACTCTCCCATGAACCGGTCACCACGCTATTAGCGTTCTCGTTATGCCTTTCTCCCAAGTACTCCTCCTCAGAGTAAGTAAACCTTGCCTGCCATTTTGTGGAGTCACGACAATGCGGAGTCGTGACAATGTCTAGGTATCTAGGTATCAAAGTAAGTGAACCATGCCTGCTCTTTTGTGGATTCATGACAGTGCGGAGGCGTGACAATGTCTAGGTATCTAGGTATCAAAGTAAGTGAACCATGCCTGCTCTTTTGTGGATTCATGACAGTGCAGAGTCGTGACAATGTCTAGGTATCTAGGTATCAAAGTAAGTGAACCTTGCCTGCCCTTTTGTGGAGTCATGACAGTGCAGAGTCGTGACAATGTCTAGGTTTCTAAGTATCAGAGTAAGTGAACCTTGCCTGCTCTTTTGTGGAGTCATGACAATGCGGAGCCATGACAATGTCTAGGTATCTAAGTATCAGAGTAAGTGAACCATGCCTGCTCTTTTGTGGAGTCATGACAATGCGGAGTCGTGACAATGTCTAGGTATCTAAGTATCAGAGTAAGTGAACCTTGCCTGCTCTTTTGTGGAGTCATGACAATGCGGAGCCATGACAATGTCTAGGTATTTAAGTATCAGAGTAAGTGGACCATGCCTGCTCTTTTGTGGAGTCATGACAATGCGGAGCCATGACAATGTCTAGGTATCTAATTATCAGAGTAAGTGAACCATGCCTGCTCTTTTGTGGAGTCATGACAATGCGGAGTCGTGACAATGTCTAGGTATCTAAGTATCAGAGTAAGTGAACCTTGCCTGCTCTTTTGTGGAGTCATGACAATGCGGAGCCATGACAATGTCTAGGTATTTAAGTATCAGAGTAAGTGGACCTTGCCTGCTTTTTTTCGGCGTCGTTACAATGTATAGGTATCTGGGTCATGAGCACATTTTAATGACATACAGTTTTGTCTATTAGGCCATGTTCAGTTTGCTTCACCCAGTACCTGCACCTCACATCGGGGATCCTATCCATTTAATGGGATAGTTCCAGTTCATTGCAGCAATAATGCAAAGTTTGAATGGCAATGTTCCAGAACTTGAAAGCAGGAAACATTATCAACACTAGCCAGCAAGGATGCCACAACATGAAAAAGGCACATGAAATATTATTCGCATCTGGGATCCCATAAAAATGTGGCTTTATAGATTATCCCCAGGATACGATCCTGTTGGACAGAGTGAGTCTGACCTAGGTTGATACCATACAGCATTGTAGTATATTATTTTGCTCTGGGATACCAGTCGCTGCAAGATATGTTTACTCTTCTTAGGGGATGGTTATTTGTCAGGTGTACATTTTTTGGTTCTGACGCGTGAAGTATTTCTGGATAAATATTAATTACTTTTCTGCTAAATTACTGTGCATTTTTATGTGATGGGCTGACTTTATTTGCCAAATAAAATACAAAATAAAGAAAAGGAAAAAGGCAGATGGCACTTTTTGAAAGTGATTCTGTCCCTTTAAAGACCAGTTCCAGAACTTCTCAGCAGGGCTGTTAAGCTTTTAAACTCACAGTGCCATATCCTATCCACAGATATTATATATTTTGATGCAACAGTACCAACGCTTCTCCACACACTGCTACGACTTTAATTCGGCAGTACCAACCCTATCAGTTTGGCTGTTATATTTGTAATAGTACAAAACCATTAGGCTACAAATGGCATAGGGTCTGATTATGAGTTTTGGAGGTACGGTGGCAGTTGCGGACCGTCGCAGTAGCGGCCCGCGGTCCGACCACTGTATTACGAGTACCGCGGTCGGACCTCCAGAGAACCGCCACAACCACCAGAGATCGGCAATCCCTGGAGGTGGCGTGGCGGTAAGCAATATGCCTGGCAGCGCCACCGAGGCACTGCCAAGCATATTATGAGTTTTCCCACCGCCAGCCTTTTCATGGCGGTGAGCCTGCCATGAAAATGCTGGTAGTGGGGAAACAAAGGGGCCCCTACAGGGCCCCCAATTGCCCCTTTGCATGGAAATGCATGCAGGGGGGGCACATGTTGTGCATGTGCCCCTTGTGTGCATGCACCCCCTTACCTGCACAGTATAGACTGCACAGTCCATGCCATGCTCCCATTGAGGTGCCTTTCATATAGGCACCGCCATGGAACCAGCTCGCAACCCGCCCGCCACACCACGAGAGAACTTGTAATCTGGTGGGCGATCGGCTTTGGCGGTGTGGGAGCGAGGCGTGGCGACCCACTCCTACACTGCCAAAGTCGTAATCAGACCCTTAGTGTGCACAGGGAAGCATCACTGCAAGCTTTTCTCACACACTGAACACGTGGACACAAGAAAAGCACACAGCAAACACACCACAGCCTCTCAAAAACAGAATATATGCAGCACATGGATCCGTACTGCTAGCTTCTCTGATACACACACGGAGGACAAGTGCAAGCTTCCATCGGGTATAGCAGGTAGAGGACAGGTAAGAGCAACACAAGCTTCAATCACAAACAGAAGACTCTGTAGAGGAATCTAAAGGATAATCCTAACTCCATGTAAGGTGCGACTAGTTCATCCTGCCCTGCTTATTTCTGTGCACTTGTCATGCATTCACAGGTTTGGATAAACCTTTATAATTGCAGAGCTACAGATATCAGTCGGTATAAAAAAGAATGGATGGATGAGTTATCCTCCTTGACATCATGCATTATGAATTCTCTCTAGCATTTGTAAACCAAGGTACCACTTTTTTATATGCTAAATTATGCCACAATGGGATTCGCAAGAAATGTACTTGTCTTCCCATGCCTGATTTGACAAGTAAATGCTGTCCTGTTATTTCTTCACATTCTGGCACCTGGGGGTTATGTTTCGAATATAAACACAGGAGTGTACACATTTTAATGCAAAGAAAGAATATAATACAATATAATAAAGATTTATTGGCATTGGTAGATATGCATGTACTTTCAAAGTTAGTTTTATATAGTATGCCTCACTCATAATGGTGTATGAATAATATACTTAGGCACAACAAGACACAACCTAAAGTCTCTCTCAGCTATCATGTACCTTGTCTTTCATAGATTTAAAGGCAGAAAAGTAGCTCTGCTTTTTAACTTCCCCGGTGGCAGACATGCAACGTGTATTTACGTCTTATAATAAAAGCGCAAGCATTTTTTAGTCATGCCAAGCAAACAAGCTTCATGTTGGAAGTGGACTGGCAGCTTTTTGAAATGTGAAAAACACAGCATGGTTTAGTGGGGTGGTTTAGTTGTTGATTCCTTTATGGCAGCAAGTCCAGATGAGGCATGTCGACATTTAAGCTTTGATATGCAGTGCAGATACCTTCATGAAGGCATTAACTGCTTCTCGAGCCTTCGATGCCCAAATGCTTCTCGCGCACTACTCAAAAGAATGAGACACAAACAATGGACTTGCCTGTGGAGTATCCAGCCAAAACATGTCACCTGGCTCCACTTTGTGGCAACCTTAAATACCAGAGCCTCATGCAGAGGTCTTCAACCTTTTCTGTAATAAAAAGAGCGACTCATGTCCAACGAAAGTCATTGTAAGCTACTAATATTATTAGTGTTGCCATAGTAATCGCATCAGACAAGACTACATTAGTGCAACCATATCCATGATTACTATCAGTGATCACCTCTTTCTCAGAAAATGCTGTCAGCAGTAAGGTAAAAAAAGGCTTTTTCAATTTGAAATGCCTCACATTGGGTAATACATAACAGCCACAGCTTCAGTGGCCCTAGTATGAAAATAATATTCGTAAGAAGTCTCCCCATATGATTTATCTCTCAAAAATCAACTTTAGATATATTTTGGAAATTCTGCCATTTTTCTCCAAACATCAGCTTATGAGTTTTGAAAGTATTCAAATTTTCGTCTTGAATGCACAATTTTGGCATACATATGATCATTCAACTAACCAAAAGGTTCTAATTTAGTAGGCTTGGATGCACACAGGCGAGCTACTTACAGGTACCTGGAGAGCTACTAGTGAATCATTAGCTACTCGTTGGAGAAGCCTGCCCTAGTGGATGCAATAGTAACGGGAAAAGCCCACGGATGTGAATAGGGTCCATCCATGAATAAGACCATCCTTGGATGGCTTTAAGGTTACCAGCAGATCTCTGCAGCTGGTTCTGTAACTCACAGAACTATGAGGAAAAGGGACAGGCAGTTTAAACATACACTTCTGCAGCATGCACCTTTACCCACTGAGCAATTTTTCCCAGGAGGTGTACTGTACTTGCGACTTATTCTTCTCCTTCCCCTCAGGCATCTGAAAAAATATGTTCCTGAAATTGAGAGATTCCCTGACAGGCTAGTGGGGCTGAAAATCCATGGAGGTGGGGCAGCTTTATTTGCTTGTCCGTTATGGGCTGGACTGTTCCCATGGGGAGCAGGGTCAAGACTGATTTGCATATGGCTGGGTTCAAACTGGAATGGCATGGGGACCAAAAAACGATGGCTTTAGGCCCAGATCTCTGTACTGGGGTGAATGCATGACATTGTTCTGCTTTCTGTCCATCAATTGTTCTTTTTGCATGTGTTATGGAAGACGGCCAGGGCATGAAAGGCGCCACATTGACAGCACTATAGTCTGAAGTCTTTCTCAGCAGTGCAAGTCTACCAATGCATCGTTCTTGGCCAGGAAGGTGAGAGCAGGTTTCAGAGAAAGATTATTCAGTCATTGAATTGTCTGCTGGGACTGTAAAATGTGCTGGTGCTGTGTCAACTATAATAGTCTTTCTGAGAAGCATTGTTTCTGGAACATTGCATCTATAGCAACCTTCCTCAAAGTGCAGGTACTGCCCTTTAATATTGTATGGAACCATTTTGAGAAGCAGCCAGTGCTTGTACTCTCAGATTAGCTGGGCTAGGAAGTAATGGCATTATCCAAGCAGCACTGCTGAGAAATGCTAGTAGACTATAAAATATAGCACCATCCCTTCAAGAATTACAAGTGTTTCACACCAAGGCCAGGGCGGCCTTTTATTCCATCGGGCATTACCTCCTCGTCCCCTTGCTTTACATCCTTACAAAATTAAGCAGCCATGACTCTCAGACACCACTAATTCCATCCAAAAAGGTCCTATGATAGGCCCGCCCCTATTACCACCTCTTGTTCTTGTTGTGTCTCACAGACACCAGCCGTCTGTCGCGTGTGGAGAAGCAACTACAGCGGTACTTGATATGTGAAAAAAATTAGTTGAGTATCAGAAGAGATTTGTTTGGTCACACCGAGTGGGGGGGCGGGAATTTTCCAGGAGCATGGGGCCACTTCAGGCTGAGTGCGTGGAGGGCATGATTCAGTGGCGTAACACAAAATGTTGGTGGCCCCCTGCAGAATATGAAGAGGGGCCCCTGAGTCTCTCATATCTCAAAGATATTAATTTGCCTTGGGCTGAATTGGGCCTCCCTGATGGGTTAGGGACCCCTGAAGTCTTTGGGGCCCCCCTGTAGAGCAGGGACTGCAGGGGCCTGCGTTCATAGTGCTGAGGGGGCTGCAGGAGCTCCATGCTTTTGGGTTCAGTGCATTATGAGTGGTACATGTTCAAACATTTGATCAGAGTGAAGTTTGGTTGGAGGGGCGGAGTTCTCCACTGCAGGCCCAGCACATCGAATCAGGAGCAGAAACTCGGTGCAGGTAGAGGGTCTGGGCATAATATACCTAAAATACATATTTTTATTATCTGTGGGAAAAACTCTGAGCATTATTGAGACCTGTAAGGTAAGGGAGCTGGTGGTTATTTTAGCCACTGTTGTATTTAGAGCCTGTTTATTTCCATATATACTTTTTTGTAGAGATACTTTTTATGCCATTTGTGAGCCCAGCATCGAAGGAAAGAAGCAGGAGATAAGAAAGCATGTGTCTTCTTCCTCTTCTTGAGAAGATGGAGACCAGCCTTAAATATGCACATCCAGGTGGTCCAAGTCCAGTTCATCTGCTAATCCTGTGTGTATCAGTCACCCAAAAAGTAGTTCCCCTCTCAATGAATCAATCAATCAATCAGGGAATTGTGAAGCACGCTACTCACCTGTGAGGGTCTCAAGGCGCTGGGGGGGGGGGAGGGGAAGCAGCTCTGAGCAGTCGAACAGCCAGGTCTTGAGTGTCTTCCTGAAGATGTTCAGAGAGGGAATGCGTCTGATGTCGATCGGGAGTTCGTTCCAGGTCTTGGCCGCGATGTAGGAGAAGGCCCTTCCACCCGTTCTGGCTCTGCGGATGCGCAGGGTTTTGGCGAGGGCGAGGTCGGCGGATCGGAAGTTTCTATGGGGTACGTGGAAGGAGATTCTCTCGTTGAGGTATTGGGGTCCGGTGTTGTGGAGGCATTTGAAGGTGTGGGTGAGTATCTTGAAGGCTACTCTCTTCTCAACGGGGAGCCAGTGGAGGTCTCGCAGGTGTTGGGTGATGTGTTCTTGTCGAGGGATGCCGAGGACGAGTCTGGCTGCAGTGTACTGTATGGTCTGGAGTTTGCGGAGCAGAGACTTGTTGATTCCGGCATAGAGGGTGTTTCCGTAGTCCAGTCTGCTGGTTATGAGTGTGTGGGTGACGGTTTTTCTTGATTCGGGGGGATCCATTTGAAGGTCGTGTGAAGGATGCGGAGGGTGTTGAAGCAGGTGGAGGTGACGGTGTTGACCTGACGGGTCATGGAGAGGGAGGAGTCGAGTACGATGCTGAGGTTACGGGAGTGGTCAGTGGGGGTGGGCGGGCTGCCGAGGGCAGTGGGCCACCAGGTGATGTCCCATGCGGTGGAGGAGGGTCCGAGGACGAGGACCTCTGTCTTCTCCGAGTTGAGCTTCAGGCAGCTGCTGCTCATCCAGGATGCCACGTCCTTCATTCCTTCCTGAAAGCTGAGTCTGGTGGTGACGGGTTCCTTGGTGAGTGAGAGGATGAGCTGAGTGTCATCAGCGTAGGAGACTATGTTGAGTCTGGTGCTGTCTGACGATAGCGGCGAGGGGGGCCATGTAGATGTTGAAGAGCATAGGGCAGAGTGACGATCCTTGAGGCACTCCACAGTTTATTTCTATGGGTTCAGAGAGGAAGGGTGGCAGTCTGATTCTTTGGGTCCTGCCAGTGAGGAAGGAGCGGAGCTATTCGACGGCAGTATGCCGGCGTCGTGGAGTCTGGCGGCAAGTGTGCGGTGGGAGACGGTGTTGAAGGCTGCGGAGAGGTCGAGTAGGATCAAGGCCATGGTGTGGTCTTGGTCAAGGAGGGTGCGGATGTCATCTGTGGTGGCGAGTAGGGCGGTCTCGGTGCTGTGGTTGCTGAAGAATCCGGATTGGGAGGTGTCGAGGATGGAGTTCTCTTCGATGAATTTCGTTAGTTGGGCGTTGACGGTCTTCTCAGTGACTTTGCCCACGAAGGGAAGGAGGAAGATGGGTCAGTAGTTCTTGAGGTCCGAAGGGTCTGCCGAGGGCTTCTTGAGCAGGGGCTTGACTTCTGCACGTTTCCAGTCGTCTGGGAAGGTGCCGGTTTCAAAGGTGGTGTTGATGGTGCGTCGTAGTTCCGGTGCGATGCCAGCGGCGGCCCTGTGGAAGATGTGCAGAGGGCAGGGGTCCGTGGGTGCTCCTGAGTGGATGCCTTTCATGGTTGATTTGGTGTCTTCGGTGGTGGTTGGGGTCCAGGCAAGGATGGTGGGTTGGCTGGCGTTGTTGGAAGGAGGAGTGGTTTCAGAGTCCGGAGTTCGTTCATTGAAGTTGTCGTAGAGGGCCTTGATTTTCAGATGGAAGCATGAGCTGAGCTTGTTGCAGAGGTCCTGGGAAGGGGTGATGTCTGTGGCCTCGCTGGGGGGGTTTGGTGAATTCTTGGATGATGCTGAAGAGTTCCTTCGAGTTGCCGGCGTTGGCGGAGATCTTGTTCTGGATGAAGGTCGTTTGGTTGATCTGATGAGGTGGTGGTATTCTGTCATGGCGTTCTTGTATGTGGTGCGGTCTTCCGGTGTTTTGCTGTTTCACCAGTTCTTCTCGAGCCGTCTGCAGGTGCACCTGGATTCTTGGAGATCGGCGGTGAACCATGTGGCCTTCCTGGGGCGTTGTCTGTTGGGGTTGTGGAGGGGTGCGTGTTCGTCTGTGCAGTTGGCGATCCATCTGTGCAGTTCTTTGGCTGCGAGGTTGGCGTCAGTCGAAGTGGAGAGGGCATCGCGGTTGAGGGTGGAGTTGAGGTGCTCCTCGGTGATCTTGCTCCAGTTCCTTCGAGGTGGCGGGGTGCAAGTTTGGGGGCGGTGGGTTTGTTGATGTGGAAGTGTACGCGGTGGTGGTCCGTCCAGAGGGGTTGAGTGGTGTGACTGAAGTGGATGTTGTTACCTCCTGAGAAGATGGGGTCGAGGGTGTGTACTGCCTTGTGGGTGGTGGTGGTGACGAGCTGTTTCAGTCCGAGGTTTGCGAGGTTGTCCAGGAGGGTGGAGGAGTTGGGGTCGTTGATGTTGTCGAGGTGGAAGTTGAGGTCTCCGATGAGTATGTTGTCCGTGGAGGCGATGGTGTGGGGTGCGACGAGGTCGGCGATGGTAGTGGTGAACGCAGTCCGAGGTCCGGGGGGCCTGTAGGCGAGCGTGCCGCGTAATGTGGATCTGGGGCTGGTCTGTATCTGGAATTGGAGGTGCTTGGTGGTGGACGGGGAGTCGCTCATAGCGGGGGTGGTGAGTCGGAGGGAGCTCTTGGGTGCAATGGCGAGTCCTCCTCCTGGGCGGTCGGGCGGTCTTTCCTCTGGATCTTGTATTCGTCGGGGATGGAGGTGGCGATGTCGGGGGCGGAGGAGGCATTGGTCCATGTTTCCGTGAAGAAGGTGACGTCTGGCAAGAGGGTGTCGAGGAGGACCCAGAGCTCTACGGCATGTCTGTGCAGGGAGCGCACGTTGAGGAGGATGCACTTCAGGGCTTTGGTGGTGTTGGCGTCCGGCATGTTGGCCGCGGGGGTGCGGAGGGTGGTGAAGGTCTGGCGGCAGTGGCGGCAGGAGAACTGGCCATGGGTGGTGTTCGACGAGGACAGCTGGCAGTTGTTGCTCCTTCCGCGGTTGAGTGCGAGGAGGGCAGTTGAATCGTAGCGGTGGGTGGTCGGAGAACCAGGGTCCCTGGCGCTGGTTGCGGCTGGGTCGCGGCCGGGCGCAGATGGGCTTGCCTTTGGCGCGCCTTTGGCGCACCAGCGGTGCACCCGCTGCGCGCGGCCGCCATTAAATAGGGAAAGGGGAGCGGCACGGGGGCAGCAGCGGCGGGGAAAAGGGCGGCTAAAACGGGCACGAAGGAACAAAACAAGGGCACAAGGCACAACAACGAGCAATGGGCAGAATTAAAAGTGAAATAAAAATTAGCAGAACAGAACCAGAATCACAGAAGGACATACCTGGCACAACAATAAGAAACGGAGCAAAACAAGGGCACAGGGCACAACAATGATCAATGGGCAGAATAAAAGTGAAATAAGAATTAGCAGAACAGAACCAGAATCACAGAAGGACAACACCAGGAACAGCAATAGCAAAAACGAAGTTAAGGGCACAGCGTGCAGACAGGCAGCAGCGGGCCTTGAACACCTACCCGGAGTGGTGTCGGCGGCAGTGGCACAACAGCGGAGCTGCAGGGGGCAGTGAGCAGGGACTCTGGCCAGGGGGGCAGAGGTCCTGCTCCTCTGACCTTAAAGGCCCTTGGGATTGCCAAAGAATTAATTATTTTAGTTTTACTTTGTACGCTGTGTATTACAAATAACACTTCTGTAATTTTGCATAAAAAATATATTATAATATTTATTTATTCAATGCAACTAAATCCCATGTGTCTTATAAAGTATGACTTAACATTTCATAAACACACATGTTACAAAAGACAATAAACATTAAAACTAATTTTCTCCCTTCTCACATAGAAATGTGTGGTAATCCATCTATCCTCTTCTTCTAATGACCCGCAAGCCCCCACATTACCGTGAAACACACCGATCACATCACTTACCTAAACTTCTACATTTGCCAGTTGCTGATGTATGTTGGTGGCTGAGATTAATTAAGCCACATCTCACTTCTGGCATCCCTGGAGTTTATGTTGTTTTGTGATTGGTAAATTTCACACTGGAGACGAGCGTGGAGTTGTGTGGGGAAAGGATGTGACGTAAAGGCCAGAGCTGCTGACTTGGGAACTAGGTTCGAGTTTCGGTGTCAGTTCAAGAGCCTGTGGTTCTGTGCAAATCACTTAGAGGCATATTTATGAGAGGGTTGCGTCTTGTTTGCATCACGCAAAATGCACTGGAGTATCAAAACTTGAGGGCCCCCCTGCAAAGTACATGGAGTGGTCCCCCATGCTCCAGACCCAAGGAGGAGCTCTCAGGCCAGGGGCCCTTACACAGTGCAGGAAGTGGCCCCTTGAGTTGGAGGCCCCCCTGCATCGTGGGGGCTGCGGGGGCTATTGTTACGACTGGCAACGTGGTACATGCGTGACACAAATCTCTAAGTCAGATTTTTGAAGCCACGCAAAGCCACTTTGTGTGGCTTTGAGTGGCTTCAAAAATCTGGAGTAACGCAGCGCAGCGCAAATCGCTGTGTTGCATTACTCTGCCCTGCAAAGGTGTTGCATGGGCATTGCATGGGTGTTCACACGCAACTCCCAATGAATTTTGATGCATCCCCGGATTTACAAGAACTTGTAAACCTGTGGATGCACTAAAATCTTACACCTTCCCAGGGGAGGCATAACGAGGAGAATTATCTCTATTTCTCCTTGTTTCTTCCTCTTTCTATGTGTGCTGCATTTTGTAACACACATAGAAAGAGGAACATGCCTCTCAAAATTGTTTTTGTGCAGGAAGGTGCCCCTTCCAGCACTAAAACATCCTGCATGCAACGTATGCAACATAGACACCCTTGCCCCATGGTGCAAGGGTGCCTGCTTTGGCGCTAGGCTGTCAAAAGGGTACCAGCGCAAGGGAAAGGACGTGAATTAGCCATATTGCCTTAAATAAGGCACATTCCTGCCCTTTCCCTGTCATGAAGTGCAGCACTGTGTGACTTTCTTATAAATGAGGTCCTTAATCTGCCCGTCCCTACAATAAATGTATGTCTCCTAGTGTAATGTAACTTGTGCTCATGTAAAGCCAGGGCTTTAAGTGGACCGGCCCCCACCAGGTCTGAGACCTGGTTGTAATTAATAATTAAAAATGTACATTGAAACGGGTCCCTATCTGGCTCTCTATTCATGTCCTTAACTTTTTTGCCATCAAAAACACTCATTGATTTCTAGATATGAATGTAAGAAACGTTAATCCACATCAGTGAATTAGTTGCCCGTTATATTTTGCATGTTTTACCTAATTTTGCATTCCCTAAGAGTGTTAGCTATTTTCAAGATGTTGGGTTTCTGTATTTTATTTGTTTTACATACTACACACGGATAGTGCATACTTTGAACCGAATTGCCGCCAGGTGTTTATAACGGGCCTTCATTGAGAGGTCTGAAGTTGAGGATGCGGCGCCGGGAAACCCTAGGGTAGCTGTGCGCCTTATAAAATTAAAATAACATAACATAACATAACATGAAGGCAGTTTTATGTTCTCAGAGTCTGTCACTAGGTCAAAAATGTGTTGAGAGCAAACAATCATCCAATCTTTGGCCTCTCTGCAGAGCACACAGAACAATGGTCTTATATTTAGGTTGCAATCGTTATTCTGTGCAAATATGGTTGAAGGAGTTATACAGTTAACAAAACATTTGCATGGCGAAAGTAAAACCAAATGAGTGCTTATAGGTGAGTGGGTGTGGTCAGTGTTTGGTGGGTGGTGAAATAAAGGAGATGCGAGGAAGTGCGCTGGGGAGAGAGTGAAAAGAGGGTGCTGAAGAAGAAAGAGCTGAGGTGTAAGATGTGCAGATGGACGAGATGGTGAGAGACAAATGGCATACATTTTTAACACAGAGTGACCATAACAGTAGTTATTGAGCCACTATGGAGACCACCACCCCCGCCACAGGCTTCATTAATGTTTAATTCAAAGGGGCATATTCTCATGGAGCTATCGCCGAGTTAACGGCACTTTATCGCAGCCAAAATTGCGATAAATACATCACCCCATTCACAAGCTGGTGTGAACAGCCCATAACACCAGTTTACCCGCGATAGCAGCCGCAAGAAACATCGCCACAGATGACCCCGGCAACTATCGCTAATGAGATGCAGAGTAGGCGTTCCCGTGCAAAAAGCCGCGACAACACCACTCCTCAACATTCACAACGACCAGCCAGATCCGCGATAAGATCACAAAACATGCGATAAGGCGCGTTAGCAGCAGGAAACTAACACCTGCTCCGACCTGGTGCAAAGTCGGACGACAGCCTTCACCACAAAAGAGAGCTCAGCCCCGAGCCACACCTGAAGAACAACAGATGCCAAGAGGGCCACAACACCCACCACCCCCAGGACCACCCCCCCCGGGCCCCACCCTCGGCACCCCCACTTCTCCCGGACCAAGACACAGCACATCAACTGCACAGAAACATGAACACAAGCACCCGCCTGATGTCGCACAATTGCAAAAATCAACATACATGTGAGCACTGAAATCCTGATTCATACATACACCATTGAAAGACCAAACAAAATGTCACATTCTAATTCGTCACCAAACAACTATTCTGAGGAGTCATGGCGGGGCATCCCTGGACAATCTGTGACTCACAGCCTGCAAGACAATATCCAAGATAAGAAGGTGTGTCAGGCACCCATCAAAGGACAGGGAGAGAGAGAAAGAGAGAGAGAGAGAAAGAAACAGAGAGAAAGAGAGAGACTGAACAAGGAGCGCAAGGCCAATCAGGCCCTTGGCTCATGCAAACATGCCAACAGCTGCGTGTGTCTCGAAATCTGCGCACCCCAAATCACAGGCCTGGCATCAAAGTCAGCGCGAAGTCCACATCACAATTAAGACATGCAAGCAGTAGTCAGACGAAAATCAGGAATGAAAGCTCCTTTGTCTCAACACACAAGGCCGAAGGCCAACCAACCCCCCGACCTTGGTCCTGAATGCGGCTGGCACACCCTGCGTGAGATACCATACCAGCCTCCGACGACTCCCACACCACGAACTGCGCTAATGAAACACCAACGTGCCCACACCCCACACACACTTGTCCCTGCACGACCTACACCTGCAAGGGATGCCCTTGACACATTGTCAAGAACTACCCATATGTCCAAACGTTGCACACACATACGACTCATTGCCCAGAGCTGTGGCATATCGTCCACCGAACACCCGCCGGTCAGACGAGTGCCGGTGCCACGAGACCAACAAACGCAATGGCCGGCATTCCCGGGCACATGCACAACCCCTGTCACGTGGAACTGTACCGTGCACGAATGCTGCATCTGTTGGGATCTGTGCCAATGGCAGTGTTGCAAATCAGTTTCCGTCTGAGTTTCCGTCTTGCCTACGTCACCTGCGTCCAGGCCTGGTTCCACTGTCGATCATGCACATTCGAGTGGCCCATGGAGGTCTGCCTATCCAACGCAACGGTAGCTGAATTGGATTATGACCTGACAGTGTGCCCCCTGTTGGCCCACCAACAGGAGTGTCACCTGGATAGCCGTGCATGGGATGCACTGATCCTTGGCGTATGTGCTGGCAGTTGCGTATGGGAGATTGCACAACTCCTCATGTGCAGTGACCACATCCAGGCGCTCCCCTATTGGGCTGTGTTGCGGATTGGGGAAACGGCGTGGACTGAGCACATCTGCCCGGACCAGTTAATGGATTGGCTCACCCTGGTGTTCCTTGAACCCGACAATGACGTACTATTGGAACACATTGCCCATGAAGCTGCGCTGGCATTCATGGACGAGTAACTACATCCCTGCAGCCACATCGGATTGTCACCCACAGCACTGGTCCCAACACCTTGTAGCATCTTGGGGCAAGCTCACATATCCCACCACAACAGAGGACATGTCTGCCTTCGTCTGGACTCTGAATGCATGTGCGTGGAACTACGCGTGTGTACACACACCTGTGCAAGGTGATGCAGTTCCATGGTCGGAGTAGCACAGCGTCGTTTGGCAACGTTACCAAGTCGGACACACTACTGGGGGGAGAGTACACACATGGCAATGTAACTTGTCGGACCCTTTCACCTGATCACTGTCAGCAGAGCAGACAGTCGGCGCAGTCGGTTGGCAGAGCACTATGTAGACCCCATGGGCTGTGAGTCGTGCCCCCTCACACGGGGCAATGGGCAGACGCCAAACAACACATGACTCGTCCAGCAAGGCAAGGTGGGCTGAGACCATTGCCATCCGTGATGATTGGTGTTCATTTTTGCCTCCCCATTCCCTGCACCTCGACATGTTCCCATGCTGCGTGTAAGTGTCTTAAGCATGTCCCTGCCTGTTGTGGCCGTTGCCTTGTCCGTACTGACACGCACATGCCAATAAAGTCTACACAACACCACTGGTGTCTAACTGTGATGAGTGTTGATTAGATTGACCACTCGTGTGCCACAATGAGCATCGTCCCACACAGGGAGGAACTGACTGACGCATGTACAATGGGGGTGGGTCCCTTCTGACAGCTCCACCTCTGTGAGCCAGACATTGTTTTGGGATAGTTGCTGGTAGACCTGTGCTCTTACGTGTCTTCAGCAATGTGAGTATGGTGTCCAACCTCTGACCATGTTGAGCAATGTTATGAATCATTACAGAATGTGTCCACACAGATGTGTGTGAGTAGGTATGCGACGTGAAGTTCTGTCGTCACATGTGATGTAGGACACCACTTCTGGCCTGCTACCGATTTGGTCATTCCTACACACAGCCCTATTCAATACATGGACTTGTGCCTATGTTGGGGGGTTGTGAGATTGTGGCTAATGTGCAATGGGGACACAGCCAGTACCCACCTTCACAGTCATCCAATTGGCCATGTGTCTCGGGGATGAACATGCGCATTGATGTCATTTACCAGGGTGTACCTTCTTGTGCAATCATTGTCCCTACATCCAGCCATACTTCCATACGTGAGTGAACATAGTCATGACACATCTGCATAATTTCGAATGTTTTATTCACATTCTGGTGAATGACGGAGAGGGAGCTGTACATGGCCATCCAAGCCCACATAACATGGAAGCCCAGTGGTGGGCCAACTAGAGTCCTTTGGGGATTGAAAAGTGATTTGGAAGAGGGGGAGTGCAGTCCGCAGCAGGATTGCTGTGTAATTGTCAAGCAGTGGAGATATGGCAGTCCGTGGCGGGGTCCGGGTGAATGTCGCAGAGTGTTCCGGGGGTCAGTGGAAGGTGTTGTCCCAGGGCATGATGCATGGGGCAGAGCCAGGCAGGGCAAGCCATATGGAGGTGATGGATGCTACTGCCTCCTTCCTCACACAGTAATTATGATCCACATCTTACTCCTCTGATACTTCTTCTGTGTCGGGTGTGTCCGGTGTGTGTGGCAGTGTAATGGCTGCATCACTGTGTGCCACTGACACATCAGGGTGCGAAGGCGATGGGGCTGCATCACTGTGTTCCACTGACACATCAGGGGTCGGAGATGTGTGTGTCGAGGTTCCTGCAGCAGTCATCTGGAACAGGCTCAGTGGCAGCAGTGGCAAGATGAGGATCTGCAAGGCATGGAAGATCGGAGCTACATCTCGCTGGTGTTCAGCAGTGGCAGCCATACTTCCAGCCTGCATCAGCTCCATGGTCTCCATTGTCCTCCGCATCTGTGCCAACTCTGTGCTGTCATCGCTGGAGCCTGTCTGCCTAGACAGTTCTTGTATCCGAGTAATGGAACCAGCGATGTCAGCCAAGGATTGTTGGTGGGCATGGTGCAGACAGTGGGTATCCGTTAGGGACTGTAGGTGCTCCCTGATGGGACTCAGGCACCCACGTATGGCATCGAGTTTGGCTGCCATGAGGTCGAAACCCAGCCGCAGCTGATCTGCCATCTTCTCCTGGCACCCTAACACACGGCGTTTGAAATCCATGTGTTGGTCGTGGGGGTCCTGGGAGGCAGCCGTGGTGGTGTGTGCTTCCTGCTGTGTGGTCTGTGCAGGGTGTGGGCTCACCGCGATGCAGCTGGGCTGCCCTGCTTCTGGAGGTGGGGTGAGGAGGATGTACACGAGCCGTTGGAGTGTGTCTGGGCAAATGGGCAGGGTGTCCTCTTCATCATCACTGAAGAGATGTGTGGTCTGCTCTGCAGGAGGTGTTGATTGTCCCTCTGCAATGTAAGGGGAGATGCAGGTTAACAGTGTGTTCCATGTATGTTGACGCATTGTGGATGTTTACATTCAGACTGCATGACGGTGTACATTGTGACTGTTTTGGTGTAGCTGGCTATTTGATGGGAGTCAGTGGACATTTCGACTACATGACGGATGTGTGGTTGTACTCGTACATTATCATCTCACAGTGTCATGCATTGCCAGATGTGATTGGCCAGTTTCTACGCACGAGAGGCACCAGTTGTGTCCTCTGTCCTGTGGTGTAGGGGTTGCACTCTGTCCCACATTGTCATCAATGTTGATGTACTGTGATTGCTATGTGTGTGTGCTGCATTGTTGGCGATTCGCCCCTGCAGCTCTGCATTGGCGGACCCTTATCCCTTCGAGTCGGTGTGCATTTGACTTGTGTGCTTTTCGGGTGCTGGGATGTTTGCGACTTGAGTCATTTGTGCTACTGGAGATATTTGGTACTCTTGTGCATTGTTTGTCTGCAGATGTGTTCTTGACGTCATGGCTCGTAGGTGCACGTGGATGTGTCAGAGTGTGACCGGCTTCTTTACGGATGTGGTCCACACTCAGCCACCTCAGTGTCGTCTCGTGCACCATGTCATGTATTGTGACTTTAGCCATGCTATCTGTCATGCAGTGTCACTTGCATTGTCAGTGTGGCTCACAGAGCCGCTGCTTTTCTGGATTCAGCACATGTGCATGGGTAGGTTGTGGCATTGGTGATATGGAGGGGGGCCCATTTGTGCACATTGTGGACGGGGGTCTACTTGGTGTTTCTATGTGTGCTGCAGTGTGCCAAGGGTATCAGGGACATGTTCCACACTCATTGCAGGTGTGCAGTGTGCTGCACATGATTGTGCATGTGTGCCATTGTGCCCATCTGCCCCCGTCCCCCCAGTCCCTGGTCGTTACTCACCCTGTTGCTGTTGGGTCAGGTCATTTCGGGCTGTGTCCAGACCCCCAACTCCCTGCACCGTGTCCACACTGATGACTGTGGCCACCATTTCCTCCAGCTCATCCAGCTCCTCCTGTGGCGCAGGACTCCCACCTCCAGTCGCCTTTGCTGCCTTCATGTTGGCAGCGAGTTTCTGTTTGGTTTGGCTGTGCACTTCATGCCAGCGCCTCTTGACATCCTCCATTGACCTCCTCGACACTCCGACTGCATTCACTTTGGTGACGATGGACTGCCATATTTCCGTTTGTGTTGCCAATGACGCAGTGGAGGTGACGAACAGTTGTTGGTAGTGTTCTATCACCTCCGTGACGGTGATCTGGTCTTCCTGCGGACTGAACCCCGTCTTCCTCTTCCTCTTCTCCTTGCCCTCCCCCGGACAGGGGGTTCCATGCTGGTCCTCCGTGGGCTTGTGGAGTTCGGCTTGTCCTCTGCACTCGGTCCGGGGGCTTGTGGAGTTCGGCTTGTCCTCTGCACTCGGTCCGGGTGCATCCATGGTGCTACGCAGTTTGGATTGGTTTTGGGGTTTGTTTTTTTATTGCTTTTATGGTGCATTTTCACGCATGACGCGTGGGTATTGCAGGCCTGTCGCTGGTTTTCGCTGATTTTGGTATCGCGCTTTCTGGCATCGCAACTTTTTGGGCGATTGTGTTTTGCATTTTTTGTTTATCGCGTTGGTTTTACGCGGTCATTTGGCGGGTTATCATGCTGCTATCGCATGGTGCCGAGGGGTTGGAAATTGGACATTAAGATGGTGTTATTTTCTCACTGCGATATGCAAAGTTGCGTTAAGCTAAATTTGCGATGATTATCACACGTTCTTGAGAATATGCCCCTTAGTGTTACGATTTCAGAATTGAAATATTTTCAATATTATTTACAACAAAATTATTGTTGTTACTCACTTATCTTAAACAGCTAACACCCATTGACAAAGCCAACAGTCCAGGGTGGTTTTAGGTGTATGTCAGTTGTGTTTTATTTTGGGATGCAATAACAAAGCTCAGAGGAACCAAAATACCGTTCGGCGGGCACACTATGGGAATCACAGAAATGTAGTTTATGTGTTTAATCCATGCCCTTATTTACAGAGGCCACGCACTCCCCAACACGCACACACACTTTTTCATCCCTCTTAAAACCCTGTGTAAAGCGCTCCATTACCTCTACGTCCCTCGTCCTCGACCCAGTCATCACTAATGAGGTATTCCACTTGACAGGAAACAAAACAGGAAACGCTTTTAGGCTCCACCCACCCTCCTGCCAGGGGCTATAAGTACATAGCCAACAGAAAGCACATCCTGTTTTGTTTCCTGTCGGTGGACCTGACGGGGGACGCTTGGGTAGGTGCTGGGCACTTACCTGCTTCGTGTTGTCCTGTGGTTTCCTCCTTTGCTGGGCTCTGGGGGTGCTCATGGACCTTCGTGGGAGCTGTTTGAGTCGGGCTGCTTGGCTTCCTGGACTCCTTCGGATTTTTGGTTACCGGTACTGCTGGGCTGCGCTGGTTTCCTGGAGTCCTGATGTCGGGTGAGTCCTCCTATGCGGCGCGTCCTTTGGGCTGTGGCTGTGGTCCCGCCAGTTGGCCGCTGCAGCTTGCTATCTGGAGCATGGGGGTAGGCTCTAGGGCCCAGTGTTTTCCGAGGAGCTGGGGAAGCACACCATGGGCTTTGGTTGCGCTGTCAGGCTCCTCCTGCCTTGGGCCTGCCTGCGCCTCTTTCACCGGTTTCTGTGGAGCGTCCGGGTTGGGTTCCGGACGCTCCATGTGCAGCGTGTCTTTGAGAGCACTCGGGTTGGGTTCCGAGTGCTCCGTTTCTGCTTCCTCTCATGCCTCGGGCATTATGGAGCGCCCGGCTTGGGGTCCGGACGCTCCGTGCACTACTCTTCGTTGGGGAACACCCGGGTTGGGCTCCGGGTGCTCCGTTTTGGTTCCTTCTCGTGCCACTGTGCCGCAAACGTTGTGGAGCGCCCAGGTTGGGCTCCGGGTGCTCCGCTGCTCGTGTTCTGTGCGGGGCGCCTGGGTTGGGCTCCAGGGTGATCCGCGGCTTTTGGGCAGGTTGGCATCTTGTTCCCAGCGTTCTCGTGGGGGCTAGACGCCGGTGCTGGGCTCTCAGCGTGCTTTCGGCCTTGGGCGGCCGTGTTTGCTGGAGTTTTGTGGCTTTGGTTGGCCACGCCCCCTCCCGCCTCGCTTCTGGGTTGTGCTCAGCTGTTTGGCATGCCGGTTGATTCGGGGGCAGTTTCCGGCTTGTTTTTGTTTAAATGGAGGGGGTCACTTTCTGGTCTGTTCCTACCTCTGTTGGTTGTGTGCGCTGGGTCCTGTTTTTTGGTGTTCGTGATGGGGAAACATCAAAAGAAGCGAAGGCATGTGTCTCCTGTTTCCTCTTCTTCTTCCCCAGCGGACAGTGGGGATTCTGTCCCTCCGGTGAAGCGGGCCAGGTTGGATGACGGCAGGTTGAAGCGCCTGATTTTGGAGACTTTGTCTGATCTGAGGTCCTCCAAAAAGTCTGTTGGGGTTCGTTCTGCTGGAGGTGTTGGTCTGTATTCGGACATTTCTTCCTCGGATTCTTCTGATGCCTCTTCCTTGGGTGCGGTGGATCTCAAAGGCAAATATGTTTCCAAGGAGTTATTGCCTGACCTTCTTTCTCATGTACGTGTGAACATGGGGTTTCCTGATGATGCTGTGGCCAGTACTTCCACGGATGCTGTTCTGCAGCAGTTTCGGAAACCTGTTACTACTTCTCTTCCTCTTCATCCCTTTGTGATGGATGTCCTCTTGAAAGAATGGAAGCATCCGGATCACATCATGTTGCCACACTTTATGTCCAAACTGTATCCTTTGCAGGACATGGAGGAGTCGTTTCCTGAGTCAGTGCATGTTGATTCCATTGTCGCCAGTTTGGTGGGTCGTCCCTCTATGGCGGATGATAATATTCTACGTGATGGGGTGGATAAGAAAATTGACTCTGCGTTGAGGAAATCTTATGCTGGCTCTCACCTTGCTATCCGTTCTGGTGTATATGGGGCTTATGTCGCTCAATCACTGTTGACTGACTTTAAGACTTTGTTTTCCACCATGCAGGAGGGGGGCAGTTGTCCGGATTTGCTGGAGTCCATGGAACGTCAGGCTGAATTTCTCTCAGACATTGCCTGTGATTCTGTGCGTGCTTCTGCCTTGTCCTGTGGTTCCTCTATTGCTGCTCGTCGCAACTTGTTGCTGAAGGGTTGGAATACGGACGCCGTGCAGAAATCCATGGTTTTGCGCTTGCCCTTTACTGGCCCTCGTCTTTTTGGGGACGCCCTTGAGGATAAACTTCACAAGGTGTTCAAGGAGCGGAAGCATTCCTTTTCCTTCCGTCGACAGCCTTCTCGTAAGGATTTTTCTTTCTCTCATGCCAACACCTTTCGTCAGCCTTCCAGGTTTCAGCAGTCCTCCTTTAAGGGCCCAAGGGGTGCTGGTAGGGGTTTCCCCCGGAAGTTCCAGAAGAAGCCCCCCCGAGATGCTGGGCAGGGGCCGCAGCGTTCCTGACTATGCCGCCCCCGAGGTTGGTCACGCTGGTATTGCGCCAGCGGTTGGTGGGAGGTTGCAGTTGTTTCTTCCTGCTTGGCGACGGACAACCTCCGATCAGTGGGTGCTGGATGTCCTGGTCCAGGGGTATCGGATCGAGTTTCTGTCCCTTCCTCCTCCCTGGGGCGTGGTGCGGACTCCGACGCCCTTGAACCAGTCTCGGCGTCAGTCTTTGGTGGACGGTGTTCGCACTTTGCTCTTGAAGAAGGCGATTGTGCCCGTTCCCCGGTTGGAGTGGGGTCTGGGGACCTGTTCGATTGTCTTTCTTGTTCCGAAGGTCACGGGAGGTTTTCGGATTGTCATCAATCTCCGGAGTCTGAACTTGTTTGTCCGGAAGATCCCCTTCAAGATGGAGACCTTGCAACGGGTGATACCTTTGATTCAGGCCGGCTGGGTGTTTGCTACACTGGATCTCCAGGACGCTTATCTTCATGTGCCTGTGGCTCTGGAGGATCAGAAGTTCCTGCGCTTCTGCCTGGAGGGTCATCATTGGCAGTTCTGTGTCCTTCCGTTTGGTCTACGGTCCGCTCCCCGCGTGTTCACCAAGGTGGTGGCTCCCTTGGTGGCCCATCTTCACCTCCTGGGTGTGTCGGTGTTTCCTTACTTGGACGATTGGCTGCTCCAGGCTCCTTCCTCCACGGTCCTGTCTCAGCACCTGTCCTTGACCATCCGTACGCTAGAGCTGCATGGGTTTCTCGTGAACTTTCCGAAATGCCAGCTGCTTCCTGCAACTCGGCGGTCTTTCATAGGGGCCGTCTTCGATTCGATCCTGGGCAAGGTGTTCCTTCCGGACTCCCGGCTTCTGCGGCTTCAGTTCCTGTTACAGAGGTTGTTGTCCCAGGCTGCGGCTCCCCTCCTTCAGTGGCTCGAGGTTCAGGGTCATATGGCTGCGACTGTCTTCACGGTGCCCTGGGTCAGGGTTCATCTTTGGCCTCTGCTGTGGCATCTTCAACGTTGGGTGCCTTTTCCGGTTCAGGACTATGCTGTCTCTGTGCCGGTGTCTCTGGAGGTTGTGTCCGCTCTCCAGTGGTGGCTGGATTCCTCCAATCTCTCCAAGGGAATGTGGATTCACCTGCCGCCTCCTTTGGTGTTGACGACGGATGCCAGTGCGTCAGGTTGGGGGCGACTCTGGGTCAGTGGACTGTTCAGGCTCGTTGGCTCCGGTCGGAGTCCCGCCGGTCCTCCAATTGGAGGAGCTGTCTGCAGTGGACCGTGCTCTTCGTTTCTTCCAGGGTCGTCTGCTGGGGTGCAATGTCCTGGTTCGGTCCGACAACTCAGTTACTGTGGCTTACATCAACCACCAGGGCAGTACTCGCAGTCCTTCATTGAATCTGGTGGCCTGTGCAATTGCGGGTTGGGCGGAGTGTCATCTTCTGGCCATCTCTGCTCAGCATATCAAGGGTGTGGACAATGTGGTGGCGGATGCCTTGAGTCGCAGGTTTCCGTCTTCTCTGACCCTGTGTCTCTCCCCAGGATTTTCCAGCTGCTCTGTCGGAGGTTCGGGACTCCCCAGCTGGACTTGTTTGCCTCGAGGACCAATGCGCAGCTTCCCCTCTTTTGTTCCCGGACTCCGGAGTTGGGTGCTTGGGGGGTGGAGGCGTTGTCTCTCCGGTGGCCCCCTTGGTTGCTGTACGCCTTCCCCCCCTTCACCCTGATTCCGGCCTTCTTGCTGAAGGTCCAGCGGGTGGGTGCCCAGATGGTGGCTGTCTTGCCTCACTGGCTTCGGAGGTCCTGGTTCCTGTTGTTGTTGAGCCTGGCGGTGGGTCCTCCTTGGATTCTTCCCCGCTACCCATCTCCCCTGAGGTCACCCTCTCCCTCCCTCCTGGTCCCTCTCACCCTGGCGGTCTGGAGGTTGAACGGCTGTCTCTTGGGGTCCGGGGTTTGCCTGACCACCTCATCACTGTCATACAGGGCTCCCGTAGGCGTTCCACTTTATCCTCCTACTCAAATCATTGGGCTTCTTTCTCCTCCTGGTGTTCGGGGCTTGGTCTGTCTCCCACCTCTTGCCCTATCGCTTCTATCCTTCAGTTTTTTTGGATGGGTTTCAGAAGCACTATGCCTTGTCTACTCTGAAGGGGCAGTGGGCTGCTGTTCGGGCATTCCGGGATCCGGCTTCGCTCCAGTCTTCGGATGGGTTGTTGGTTTCCCGGCTGTTCCGGAGTTTCTCTCTGTCCTCTCCTTCTACTCGTTCTTTGGTTCCTCCTTGGGATCTTTCCTTAGTCTTGGGTGCTCTGCAGTCCTCTCCCTTTGAGCCCTTGGAGTCTGTTGACCTTAAGTTCCTCTCTTTTAAAGTGGCTTTTTTGGTTGCTATTACTTCTGCTCGGCGGTTGGGTGAGCTCACTGCCTTGCGTTGTTCTCCTCCCTTTTTACGTTTCTTGGATGACGTGGTGGTCCTTTCTTTGGATCCTGGGTTTGTTCCAAAGATTTGTTCTCGTTTTCATTCCTCTCAGGAGTTGATTCTTCCTTCTCTCTGTCCTTCTCCTTCCTCGCCTGCTGAGTTGTTGCTTCACTCTCTGGATGTGAAGCGTGCGTTGTCTATTTATGTTGCACGCTCTGCAGGGTTTCGTTCTTCCGACTCTCTCTTTGTGACCTTTGGTCTGGCTGGTCGAGGTAAGGCTGCCTCCCGTCTTACTCTGGGTCGCTGGATCAAGGCTGTTATTTCTCTGGCATATCAGGGCTCTGGTTTGCCTTGCCCTTCTGGGGTTCAGGCCCGTTCCACTAGGGGTGTTTCTGCTTCCTGGGCTGCTTTTCATGGGGTTTCCCTTGATGAGATCTGTCGGGCTGGGACTTGGGCTTCTGATTCTACTTTTGTGAGGCACTATCGTCTGAATTGTGCTCTGTCTGTCCGAACCAATTTTGGCTGTGGTGTGTTGCGTGCTGTGGGGGTTGTTCCCCCCCCCTGATTCTGTGTGTTTAATAAAGTTTTTTCACTTGCTGCACTCCACTTTTGTGTTCGGTCCCTGTTCTCTGTGTGGTTTGCCAAAGGCCTGCTTGTGGGGTTGCTTTGGTATGCCTCATTAGTGATGACTGGGTCGAGGACGAGGGACGTAGAGGTAATGCTATGATTACTTACCGGTAATCCCCATTAATCTTAGTCCTACTCGTCCTCGACCCAGTCATACTTACCACCCACCCTCCCTGCCCAGGTCAAACAGGATTACTTTAGAAGCCATCCCAGAGTCATTGGATGATCATTCAAGTACTGTAGAAGTCATTTTCACATCATCAGACATCATCAAGCTCTTGACGTCATCAGCAGAGCTTAGAAACTTGAGCCTGATGATTCGCGAATGACTTGAAAATTAGTATCTGATGACTTCAAAAGGTGTGACTATTCCTGATGATTTCAGGAGGATTTCAAAATGAGTATCCGATGACTACACAAGGTGTGACTATTCCTGATGACTTCAGGAGGATTTAAGAATGAGTATCTGATTACTTCATATGGTCCCGTTGTTCTTGATGATGTGAGGATAATTTGAAAATAAACATCCAAAACTCCACAAGCATAATTTCTTTTTAACATGATGAAATTGCTCCTGGTGTTTTAAGAATGATTTCCAATTACCTCAAGAATATACACACTATTCTGCTTTAATTTTTTGTCAGAAAGGTCCAACATGCTGAGTGATTTCAGAATTATCTGCTAATTACTACTCAGTGAACACTATTTAGGCATTAAATGAGTGTTCTTTAAATGCAAATTAGCATACAGAGTTTTCACAAGACTATGAAAAAAAAGTCACAGGTAAATATGTTGAGTTTTTTTTTTATTTTACATCCTTTTTATTTATAATAATCCTTATTAACAAGTACATTGTAATAAAATGTTCAAACCATGTTAATTTTGATTCCACTTGATCAATTGTAGGTAGGGCCAATGGAATTAAGCAGCAATGGAGTACGAAATTATTGGGCATTATTGTTTAAACCGTGCAGCTGGGTAAAACAAAGTATAAATTCAAAGAATGCAAATTATACAGCACGTTCTGTGAAATTGCTAAATTTAGCTACTTGACATTTTAAAAGGGGTTACAGGCTCGAGCAACTTGGAACTTTACATCATTTTTTAATTGTGCAAAGTGCGATACTGCAAAGTAATTAAACAAAATAGCAGCTTCAGCAGAATTTTGCAGCAGTGAGAAACCTACTATGGCGACTTTTGGTGGGTGGCTGTGGTCTCCAACAGAGACCCTACCTGAAACATGTTTGCTAATCAGATTCTGAGTCTAACATTATGCACCATCTCCTGCTACCGAGCTAAGTCACTTGGTCCTACACCCTTATAGACTTTGCTTCCAGAGCTGGAGCGTCACCCCAGTCTCCACCTTTTCATGTCAACTGTCCTACCTTGGAAAACCAAAGGCTGGAACACCCTGAGGCTGGAAAAAAGTCCAATGTACAAATTTCAGGGTAAGGGGCTAAACCTTTGCCTTGGTGATCCTGGGAAGCGTCAGCATCTTCATAAATGGTGAAGTTTCCAGACTTTGTGGGTGAAGGGTGCATATTCACCTGCCTCTATTTGCATCACATAGAGAGATGGAAACAAAGTGCATCCCAGTGTATAAATAACTATACACCTTCTCACCCACCAATTACAAAGCACTTTACTAATCAAACGTCAGACCGATTGACTTTATCACTGCTTGCAATTAATACTGCATTTTCTATCTTTCACATGAAAATAGTCTGTCTAAATCATGTATATCTACATGTATATAGTGGAGTGCAAAATCTACATAATTTATTTTATGAGTAATTACACAAAATTACGGGACAATTGCAAAAAATTGCCTTGATTACTTGAAATGCAAATCCATAATTTTGTACTATGTTGTGCTGTGAAATGTGTCAATTTTTGGTGCAAGGACGCATTTACACAAATGCACAGTGAACAACAGCTACTCGGGTTCTGTTGTTCCCATTCGTTTGTGGTAAATTTTTACCACAAATTGCACGTTCAATGTTGCATAATTTCATGTCGCAGGCGTAAAATTCCACAAATTACGTAAATTATGGCAACCTAATTTTTCCCATGCCTAGTGTATATATTTGGTATTTGTATAACGCAAACCTGGGCAAAAGGATGAAAGGCAAAAATACTGTCAAAAGATTGTATGGGAGGGAAAGAGAGTTTCTGGCAGTACGCGACTGTAACTTATAGAAGACAGTATTCCATTATTTAGAGGAAAATAGCAGCCTTTTACTGAGCACCTGACCCGCGTGCAAATAGTCCCTGTTCTAAGTCAGCTCAGTCAGCCAAATGCCTGTGGTAGGGAATTGCAAGCCACTTGTTTGAATTTCTGCATGGTGACTGATTCTTTCATCCACTTCAGTAAAAACTGGACAAAAATCACAACCTTGGTTTCAATAACAAGGACAGGTATTAAATAATGTGGCGAGACAATCCAGGTTGTTGAGTGTACTCTACAAGTTGGTCACTCATAATATTAATTGCTTCCAAAGTAAAACGTTTAACACCAACAGCAAATCTCATTCTGGAACCATGTGTAGGAGTGTGGGTTTCTGTTGCAGTAACCCCCACTTTTTGCCAGACTACTGATGCACTTTTTCTTGGTGTGCCCTGGGTCCCTGCCAATCAGGTTCCCAGGGCCTGTGTTCTTTTCCCCAAAACTAACCCAATTGGCATCTCTGGCCACAGGTCAGCCCCTGGTAAATAGTACCATAGGTACCCAGGGCACTGTGACCAGGGAAGACCTCTAAGGGCTGCAGCACTTATTGTGCCACCCTTAGAGGCCCTGTACCTTTACACACACACACTGCCTTTGCAGGCTGCGTGTTTTGGTGCAGAACAAAGTAAAGAGTCGACATGGCACACATCCCTGTGTGCCATGCCTACAACCCACTGCCCTGGCATAGATCAGTCACCCCTCTAGCTGGGTGCCCTATGCCAGTGGTGAGGGTACAGGGGCATGAGCCCTGTACCCCTACAGTGTCTAAGTCCATTCTTAGACATTGTAAGTGCAGTGCTGCCATTAAGAGTATATGGTGCTGGGAGCTTGTCATTACGAACTCCACAGCACCATAATGGCTACACGGAAAACTGAGAAGTTTGGTATCAAACTTCTCAGTACATTAAACCCACACTGATGCCAGTGTGAGATTTAATGAAAAATGCACACAGAGGGAATCTCAGAGATGCCCCCTGAAAACTAACCCACCACTAGTGTCCAGGCTGAGGGGCTGCTTTCAGCTGCCACCACCAGACATGTTTCTGGACCCCAGGGTCGAGAGCCTGCTGCTCTCTGGGGCCTGAAACAATGCACATCCTGGGACGAAGTGCCAAGTCTCTCCCCAGGATGGGCAGGGTTCATGAAGGGGAAGCTTCAAAGGCATGCCACCTTTGTGAGCCTCCCCAGACCATTTGCTGCTTTCAGCAACTGGTCCCCACTGGTTCTACCCCCCACTTTGGGCGGGAGAGCCGGCGGGAAAAACAAGTGAGGAAAAGAGGTGTGCCCACCTCTGCCAACTCCACCCCTCAGGTGGGGGAAGCGAGGTGAAGCACAACTCTGAGTCCCCGCCATCTTGAGGATGGGGGACCCAACCAACCAGGGACAGGCTCCTGCCCCTTCCCACTGGAGGGTGGCACGATAGGGGTGTACCCACCCCAGGGAAGGGACCCATTGGTCCCTGCCCTTTACCTACCTGTAATGCCCCTAAATCTAGTATTTAGGGGGCACCCTGAACCCTGCTTCCTCAGATCCAGACAAGAAGAAACGAAGAAGGACCGAACAGCTGTGCAGCCAGCCAACAAGAGGAAGACGGCCACTGACTTGGCCCCAGCCCTACCGGCCTGTCTCCCCTCGAACCTGCTCCTGCGAAATCCCAGTGTGTCCTGCAGCCAGCAACCTCAAAAACCACGGAGGACCTGCCTGCCTTCACTTCCAAAGACTGCTTTTCCCGTGAATACCGGATTTGTTCAACTGCAACCTCTGGCAGCAGCCAGAGACCGCAAATCCAGCCCACTCTGCACCCGCCGAACCCGGCCCGAGCTCGAGTGGCAAAACACCACTAGGAGGTCACCCCGGCAATCCTGCCTCGAGATCCGGCGACCCCTGACCTGCCTCAAGCCTCCAGCCGACGCCTGCAGCCTACAGAAGGCCCCCTAACCGCGACCAGGAGCTGGTAAGAAGATCTGACCCCAATAGGCACCCCTGCACCCGACGCCCCATGGCCTTGTGTGCCCAAACCGACGGTGCCTAACCAACCCTTGACTTCCCAACTTACCTCTCCAAGTGGTGGTCGCCCCCAGAAGTCCTTCGTCTCCCTGCCTGTAGTGCTTTTGCAAACCGGAGGTTCTTCATAGAAAACAACAGGCCGCCCGACGTCGAAACAGCACTCTGCACCCAGCCGCCCAGTGCCGCTGAGGGTGCACCTCTTGTGCTACATTTGCCCTGACCTTAACCCTAGGAGCTTGGCTCCCACAACCCAGTGGCCTGCTTGCCAGCAGCCACCAACCGGAGGCCCCCAATCCCCCATTGGATAACATTGGGCCTCAACACTCTGCACCCGGCCGCCCTAGTGCCGGGGAGGGTGAAACAAAAGTGCATCACTGACCTTGGGGGACCCCTGAGTCTAACCCCAGAAACTTAACTCCCACAGACGATAACTTACCTTTGAACCGATAACCTACTTTTCCTCCATAGGATAACATTGACTGTTTTTCCTGAAAAAGTTTCTAAGTGTGGAGTTTTGAAATCTAAAGATATTCTTAAAAATTGTGTGAATAACCAAAACGTATTTACTTACCTGTTTGCAGGAAATGTCCCAGTGCTGAATCTCGGTATCCAGCACTGAGTTAGAAAAGTAACATAAAAAGTAACTTACCTGTAATTTACTGAAAAAGCCTATTCATTTCAATGTACTGTATTTGCTAAGTGTTGCAACCTACTGCATCCCCTGTAAATCAAACAAAGTACAATTTCTATTGCATATTCAAACTGTTCTATATCCAGCAACTTATTACTGAAAAGTATTTAATGCTTACCTGTGCCAGGCTTGCTTGGTTCTAAAAATAAAACAACAGTATATATTTTTATACAAAAACAATTGGCCTAGAGTTCAGTTCTTGAGTGTGTGAATTAATTTGCTGGCTGAGTGTGTACATCAAATGCTTAACACTGTCCTCTGATACTGCCTTACTGCTCGACCACTCTACCACAAATAGAGAGTAAGGTTCTATCTAACTTTAACCTCTGCCTACCTCTGGGGTCACCTGGACTCAATACACACTATACCTCATTTTGGTGTAGTATATATAGAGCCAGTTTCCTACACCATGAACCCGTGTGGAAGGACAGGGCCCTCAAAACTCCTGTAAAAGCCACAGCGCACAATGTTCAAAATCTTGAACCCCACTCTCCAGGACTTCTGGGAACTGTTTGAGGCCACTGAACGTAAAGAGTAGTAACCACACAAATCCAAACAGAACCTAATCTTCATAAAGAAGATGTTGATCTTAATTGAAGCACAGCAACAGCCAAGCATGGCGGAGCACCTCCTATTGTAACCCCAACCTTTTGACACTTTGATCTCTAAGGCCAGCAACTATGTGTGAGGCCGTTACGGAACAGAACAGGGAAGGATGACAGCAGCATACCTGTTCACTCCTAAGGTTGCTTTTGTAATTAGTGCAGTGGAGCTGAGGCTTGCCACTACATTTGGAAATATTAATAACGCTCATATTGCAGTTTAGAGTTATGTGATAGCCCTTTACCATGGGAAGTATGAACCTTTTAACGAAATTCAAAATACATTGCATTTATGGACAGAATGCTGTAAAAATACTGCAAAAACCTCTAAGCTGACCTTTATCACTTAAATAGCTGGCCACTAAAGCTCATGCATAGAACATGTCCCCACAGTATTCACTCAACCGGAATGTTTTCATAAAACAATATTTATTATTTATAAAAAGTTTTTTTTGATTTTTCAAGGAGTTCATTATTGTAAATTAGCACAAAACATGAAAACAAACATGCAGAGTATTTCAATTATATCAATTTTTCAATACATTTACATCTCATGTACGAAGTTTCATGGATGACTTAGTGTCTCAATTATTCTAGCATGAATAAATTAGACAGACAAAACAATTTCAATATGTACAAATAAACAATACACATTAGAAAAGGACAATTACAACATGACATGAGTCTAAGAATAACCCCATATTCAATCATCAAACATGCATTCATACCCATCACATGCCTCATCCATACTATCATACATCCTAGACCAACAATATATACAAATAACTGTTCAGAAACATATAGGGGATGCAGTAGGCTAGAAGGAGATCATTAGCTTTGTGATTAAAGTGTGCTGATGCATCACAATGATTTCTTCTTTTATTGTATGTCTCAAACCGGATTCCAGTCTGTGAAAAGTAGGTCAACACACGTTTCGGTGGGACATAAATTAAACCACCTTCATCAGGACCTATTGTAATTCATTGATTTTTCAAGAAAAAGTGTTGAGTGGGGTTAATCTGGGTCAGTTTATTTATCTCCCAAGTATTGGACACACAATGAGTCAACCTGCAAGGGTGACTCTGTTTATTATGTCGACTATGCAAGTGCACAAACAGTTCTATCCTAAAAACAGGCAGTGATCCTATTCTTTCTGTTTCGTGTGATTTGGCAGCTATCACAAAGCATCAGAGGTTGGACGTCCAATGTGATTCCCTAGTCATCCTGAGCATATGGCTGGATATTTCCTGCTATCGGTACTTCTCCGCCGTCTTCCTTCGGCGTTTCCCCTAAGGTTGCTTTTGTAATTAGTGCAGTGGAGCTGAGGCTTGCCACTACAAATATTAATAACGCTCATATTGCAGTTTAGAGTTATGTGATAGCTTGCCACTACAAATATTAATAACGCTCATATTGCAGTTTAGAGTTATGTGATAGCTTGCCACTACAAATATTAATAACGCTCATATTGCAGTTTAGAGTTATGTGATAGCCCTTTACCATGGGAAGTATGAACCTTTTAACGAAATTCAAAATACATTGCATTTATGGACAGAAGGCTGTACACACAACTGTACTTTATAATATTTAAGTCACTGGAAGAATTTGATACCACATAAAGCGAGAGGCACCAGATCAAGTGCTTTACACAAGTTCCAAGGTGACTACTACGCACTTGATGAGGGTACGACGTTCTATAAATTTCCAAGTGGTAATGCTATTCATTTTTGAGCAGTCACTGGTAATCTTTAAGTTAGGGAGCATGTTACAGTGTTTGAGAAAGCTACATGCTATTCCTGTAAAGTATAACTATCCGTGGCTTCCCTCAACATTTTATCTCTTCTGAATTGCTTGTTGCATTCTGGGCTTTTAAGTCATTAAAAGTGAAACTATCAGTTCCAGACGTAATGTGCTGCACGTAAAAAGTCAGATATGCATATCTTAATTGGTACATAAACATAAGTGCCAATAGACCAGATTCAGGTGGGAGACTCCCGATTTTTTGAAGGCACAAATGACTATATTTTAGTGTCTCCCACCTCAAATTGCCTTAGCTTATAGACATTTTTTCTAAAAATCTCACTTTCTTTTTCTAAAATTGTATGCATAAATCATCCCTTGGTGCGCACGTATAATCATTTACAGTTTCATTGCTCTTAAAACAAATGTCACATTTACTGTTTTGCACCCATTTCCTCGTTCTTGCACATTCCAATCTAGACGTGACAACACAAGGAAACTCTTGCAGAGATCGAAAACATCGAGAGAAATACCTTCTCCAATTAACTTCCATTAAGGGCATTTAGTGTAAAGAAAATAAAAATAAGGTTAGTTTTGCTGAAAAAATCGGAATTCTACAAACTAAATCGGAGCGCAGGAATTCAACCCTAACTAAAAGTTTTCTGAAACTCTAGATTTCATGCAGCTGCACCACGCACTTTTACCTCCACCTGCAACAGCTGGACCACTAATGTACAAGTTGCCTACATGACACATGCGTCTCAAGCACGTTTCTAAAGCACTTTGGGGCGGACATCCGGTGACACCGGAAGAGACGTCAGCCAGGAAGTGACATCACCTACCTGTGCCGACATTATTAGGAACAGGCGAGGGTTACGCGGCCGGAAAATCGAAGAGGTAGGCGAAATAGGAGAATGACTGCTCTTCTTTGCCCTTCTCAGATGAGTTTTTCAGCAACCAGCAGCTCTAGGATTTTGCAGCCCCTGTTTCCGAATTGCTTTGAGGTAAAGCGTGGTCAGGAAAATAGTGTGATCGGATTGTAGTCCGAAATGGCGGGCAAATTGACGCCCCCTCACTGAGCACACATTTTCACAGCTCGAGCTCGAGGAGGTTATTTTTTATTGTGGCATTGCATCGCTTCTAATGTATTATTTAAATCTGCAGCGATCTTCCTGGTTTAATTGTGGCCTCACTGAGCATTCTTTTGGAGATAAGCACAGGTAAGTTGTATTTTACCAAAAACTAGGCAGCTGCGTATTTGTACACTTAAAATGTATGCATTCCGTTTCCTAGCTCCTAATGCTCATCCGCAACAGCTGACTTGTAGTTTATCATTTTTTGCTGAGGCTTAAAAAATGCCTCGTGTATCTTTCACTTTTTGGCCTTTCTGGTCTGTATATTAATTGCGCATCGGATCAGTTTTGCCCCTTAAAACTGAAAACAACATACTTTCGTCTTATTAGAGACTGCTAGTTTGTAATAGCAAGAGGGTATGTTTTTTAGACATGGGTTTGTTTTTCAGTTTTATGGGACAGAACTCGACCCGAAGGGATTGGAGCGCTTTTACAAGGGCATCCATATTACACAGGGTCACGTTTGTGTTTTCCTTTAGGCACGGGAAGCTTACGTTATTTGCAGAGAATCACAGGATGTCTGTGCTTCCAATTTATTGGGTATGGACTGCGTATTTGGCAATCCCTGTCCGTATGGTTTTCACAATGGAGTCCGTCCTCTGGCTTTTTCTAGGTATCTCCTCTATGTAAAACGATTTGAGGCTGTCTTCAAGTAGCACAGCTGTTTTTCACCTCACATAGGATATGCTGTTTGCAAAGCTATTTTTCAGTCACTGCTGGGTGGAGACATTTTCAACATTAGGGAACCACCAGTATAATAGTGTTTGTCTTTCCAATCATCCCTCCTATCACTGATACCTTGATTCTTGAAATGCTATGAATAGCACTTTTTTACACTAATGTTTTACTAAATCACACATTGCGACAATGACTGTGCTCCTTACTCGTGCCCTTTGCCTTGGAGACATTGATTTTTAGTCTTGCCCGTGGTAAGGGACACAGTGGTGTCAGTTATAAGGTCCCAGCTATTTGGATCTCCCCAACTGCAATCAACTATTTCAAATGCTAAAATCTGCCATCATATGCTCAGTATAAACATATATGTAGATGTCAAAGTAGTTAAAAAAACAGTGTTAGAATACTTTGGCCTCCTACATGATTGTTTCTGAACCAAGCAGACCTCCGAGTTTCTCACATCCATGTATGTATAGCGCAGGTGATTTATTTTTCTGCATTCTGTGCTTTGTAGTCATATTTATCAGAATATAAAACTGGCACTATAGATACAGAATACAGTGGGAAACCGGACCAGGCAAAGCAAATAGGTCTGACGTTGCCCGCCAGCCTTCTGACTTGGTCTGTGCTAGTTTTGTACCTTCATGTCTTTTGCAAAACTTTGTTAGCAGAAGCTGCAGGGTTCTTGTGAGTCTAAAAAAAAAAAAGTAGCTAAAAGCTAAGATTTGTTTTGTTCTCAGATAGCACACTTGCTATAGCAGTTCCTGAAAGGAACTACGCTGTCTCGCAATGTATTCCTTATGAAAGTAAGAATGAAGTCACATTGAAGTTAGTCATTCAGCTGCAGTGAGCTGACTGACCCTCTGCCCATGCTGGGTGCTGCACTGTGTGGGACAAAAATGTAAATGACACAACAGGCCAGTGGAAGAAGAGGCCTGACTGAGCGTCCTTGCAATTTAAGTCTATTGCATGAATAATTTTTGTGAAATCACCAGACGTAAAAACACCTGGGCTGAATAACTTACAAAAGAAATTATTCTTGAAACTCATTCTGTCTCCTCTTTTTCCTCTCTACCCTTTATTCTCTTTCATCTACTTTTGTCACTTTCCTCTCGATTTTGTTTAATCTTTTCATCACAATTTTGTTATTCCTACCATGTTTCACACTCTTCCTTTCTATCTTCCTTTCTATATTGTTTTTAATCTACATAACTAAGCTCCTTTTTAGGTTAAAGCCTTCAAGACAGCACAGCTGTCTGGTTTGCTTAAAACATCTTGGGGAGATTCAGAAAACTGACCTTGGAATGCATTCACCCTTTGCTTACCATTGGCTTTGTGGTTTGTAACTCACATTTTCTGGCTTTCTATTTGCTGGCTTTTTTTTGCTTTAGGCTGTCCAGCTCAAGTTCGCCCCTCCTGTTGCCCAAACCTTGTTTACTGTATTCTTACGTATTTGCTATCTGCTAACAGGCTTTTAAATCTTGTTCTTATCTTATCACATTTGCTGTGCATTCAAAGACAGAGGTCAAATGTCAGGCTTTCTCTTTCAAGGAGCTTGGTGTTTATTTTTCTTTCTCTGACTTCAAAGTGAGAGCATTTATGTTACAGTCCTGCTAAGTACCCATGTAAGAGGAGAGTATGTTGGAAGTTTTTCTTCCTAGCACACTACAAAAATGAACTACACTGATGTATCAGAATTAGTACAAATGATTTTTTTTGTAATTCTGAAGTGTGGTGGAAACAAATATTTGAATGTGACACATCAATACACTAGGTGATGACATTAGCACACATTATAGGTTGTATGCAGTAACACCATATTTTGGTGCAAATGTAATGGTCCTTTCAATTGAAAATGTGTTGTCTGTAATGGCAGTGGGCTACCACACTGTGCATACTCCACACTATGCCACTCCACTGTAAGACACTCCAATCTATCCCACTCCACTCACCCCACTGCGCTCCTCCCCACTCCACTGCACACCAATATACCCCACCCCCTTCAGTTTGCAACAATATACCCCACTCAATCTACCCCGTCCCACACCACTCCAACCCAATCTACTCACTATGATCGAATCTACCCTACTTCACTCCAATCTAACCCACCGTACCACATCCCACTTCTGTCTACCGCACTCCACAGAAGATTACCACACTCTGCCCCAGTCTACTCCAATCCAACTCATTGTACTCCAATCTACCCCAGTCTACTCCAATCTAACCCAGTCCAGTTTTCCACACTTCATTACAATATTCCACTCCAAACTCCACTGCAATGTATCCCACGCCATATCAATCTACTCCACTCCAATTGACCCCACTCCAGTCTAGCACACTGTACCCCAGTCCACTCCACTCTACCCAAATCTACCCTATTCCATTCCAGTCTACCACACTCCACTCAAATCTACCCCAATCTACCCTATTCACTCCAATTCAGCCTTTCCCCCTGCAATGTACTCAACCCCCACTCCACCCTAATGTACCACTCTACACTCCAATCTACTCCACTCTACCTCACTCCACTCCAAACTCGATTCCATTCCAATTTATCCAACTCCACTCCCCCACTCTACCCCAATCCACTGCACTCCACTCTTCCCCAGTCTATCCCAATATATCCCACTCCACTCCAATTTACCCCATTCTACCTCTTGCACTCTACCACGCTACACAAAGCTACCCCACTCCACTCCAATCGACCACACTCTACTCAAATGTACCCAAACTACCTCACTCCAGTTTACCCCACTTTGCCCCATGCTATCCCACTTCACCCCATTCCACCCCACTGAAATCTGCCCCCTTCATTCTAATATATCGTACTCTATTCTACCCCACACCACTCTTCCCCTTTCAATATCGACTCCATTCCAATCTATCCAACTCCACTCTACCCCCTCCTATCCACCCATCTCTACCCGCCATTCAGTCTACGCCAGGGGTCTTCAGTCTGTGGGGTGCGACCCCCAGGGGGGCGTGGAGTCCTATAAAGGGGTCGCGCATTCCCTTCCCACTTTTGCCTGGAACTGCCTGTGCCTGAATCTGGAATCCAAAACGTTTGCTCTTCGTTTTGGATTCCGAATAGTGTGGCATCTTCAGCCGCTCTCTGATTGGAGGACATCGTGAAAGCATACAGCGTCATCGGTGATTGTCCTCCAATCAGAGAAATTGCAGATTGAACACCTGGAAATGCCGGGAACTGGGGCCATAAATATGCTCCCGGGGAAGGGTCTGGAGTGCTTCAAAGTTTTGTTGTTGCTGCTGCCTTTCACTCCTGCTGCATTTCCTGGACTTCCTCGTCGTTGTTGCTGCTGCTGTGTTTTTCCAGCTGGTGTCCTTTTCGTGCTTCTTCTTCGTGGCTGCCTTTGAAATACGATCTTGTGGCTGTTTCCTGGTTTCCACGGCAACCGGAACTTAATGGAACTTGTAAGTAGGCTGCCTCTGCCCCACCTCCTCCACCATTCCCTGGCTTTTCACCCCTCAAACCCAACCACAAGCATACACGCACGCGCACACACACACATTCTTATCTCCAAAAATTCACGCCCCCCTTTCCCCACTGCTGTCTTTGGGATTCCTCTGCTAACGTAAGTCACACAACCAATAGCACGAGGTTGGAATAGTGAATGCAGGCTGGAGAGCATTTCTCATATGTTCAGCCAGGCACCTGCTGACTTGCCTTGGCTGTGCTTTCAGACCTTTTATACTTTGCTTGATATCACCAAAAACTCTTCACTGTGTTTTATGACTATTTAAACATTCTCTAAATATGTTTAGTACATGAGCTGATACTGTTTCTGTGTTAAAGTACAATTTTCACACATGACATTCCCATTCTCTTCCATCCTCTGCTCAAAACCTCGTCTCTCCTTCCACACATCTTTGTCTTTTATTCTCATTTCTTTTCTTTCACTTTTGTCCTGCTGCTGACGTCACCCATATAATGTTGTCAAATGTGCAGCTTCCACCATAGAAAGCCCTGGTGGTCCCTTCGCTGTGTTTCTGTTTAGCAGATTGTCCATGGCAGGGGGTGGGGGGTGTATTCCACCCTTACCTCCTTGTCAAACTTCCTGTCTCTCTTCCTATCTCCTCTCCCTTAATTTCCTTCAGGTGGCTTCTTCACTTCTGGTTTTATTTTCTCTACACCTGTCCTCCCACTCCTCCCGCTGCCATCATGTCCAGGGCAGGCATGGCTCTCTGTTTCGCTATATAAGTGCATTTCCCACCATCAGGATCATGTGGGTCCTGTCCCCTCACCCCTCCAGTGGTCAAGACCTAGCTCAGTCTTAGACAAGGTCTATCCTTCTGTTCTGAGTAAGGAATGTCTCTCCTACACTGGGGCTCTCTCAGGTGAGTCCTGCCATCTGACCCCTCCAGTGGGTCTGCCAGGCCTGGCTCTGTTCCACAAGGTCTCCCTCTGTTGTGAGTAGGGAGTGTCTCTCCCACACTGGGGTTCTCTCAGGTGAGTTCTGCCCTCTGACCCCTCCAGTGGGTCTGCCAGGGCTGGCTCTGTTCTACAAGGTCTCCCTCTGGTGTCTTCCACACAGGGGATCTCTCGGTTGGTCCTTCCCTCTCACCCTCCATCTGGCATGGCAAGGCCTGGCTCTCTGTGCCACAAGGTCTCCCTCTGTTGTGAGTAAGGAGTGTCTCTCCCACGCTGGGGCTCTCTTGGGTGGGTTCTGCCCTCTCACCCCTCCAGTGGGTCTGCCAGGCCAGGCTCTCCATTCCACAAGGTCTCCCTCTGGTGTAAGGAGTGTCTCTCCCACACTGGGGATCTCTTGGGTGGGTCTTGACTTCTCACCCCTCCAGTGGGACTGCCATTCCACAAGCTCTCCCCTTCCATTATTATCCAACATATTAACGAAACTATGTTTTGACATTAATGGTTTTCTGGAGAACAGGTGGATTGAACAATTTTTTATTTTTCCTCAAACTTCATGTAGAACCTGGTCTCTCTGTAGAGAGGAACACTGTTTCCTGTTCTGCCTGTTTATTTGAACAAAGTATTGCTTTCTGGGAATTGTAGTCTTCCAATGTTTAAGATCAGTTGGATTGCTGCACCTGATAACAATAATTTGTAAAAATGAAAGCCTGAAAGTGGATGCATGGACACTCTTTTACTAATGTTTTGTAAGGGTGCTTGCACGCTGAAAGGCTACACAAAAGTTAGTGTCAATCTACTTACTTTTTAAAGGCCTGTATGCTTTATTGCGTTGTGTTATGCACCCGCCAATGCATACTTTAGTAAATAAATGTCATGGTGTTTGGCCTTCATTCTGAGATCTCGATCCATAGTGACCTGGTAGCATAGTGTAATTTAGCATCCCTATGCAAACTAGGGTTCTTTGCCGCACTCTAAGGCTGGCTTCAGAGCCTGGCCTCTCAGTAAAGAGGTATGCAATGTGGTTCCCTGGAGAAGGTAAGGTGTGACCCCGCTCCACTCCACCCCAATATAACCCACCCCACGCCACCAACTTTTAGCCATGCTGAGCAGCTGCCACACTGGTGTACAACATGGCTAAAACGCATTGCCAAAGCCAATAGCTCTCGCATAGGCAAGGCCTATTGGCTTTGCCAATGCTTGTTGCTCCCTAGTTGTGTGCTACTTTTGTTCACATGATGCTCTGGATCGATCACCTTCTTACAGAATTGAACAATGTACAGTGGCTACCTTCAATGTACAATGGCTATCTTGGTGTCTGCTGTCCAGGTGCAATTTAAGTAATGAAAATTTTAACTATGTATTATAAAATGTATGCCTAAATGCTATACAATGCCGGAAATAGGTTATGTGGTTTATTTATTATAAACTTAATATGCAAATATATTTAATTGTTTTCAAACCTCAGGCTTATGACAAATTCCTAAATAGAGCACAGATGACTCCAAGCCTCATCAGTTTTACAAAGCTGCATGCAGAAAGTGCTGGACAGACAGGGGGCAGAAATACCCATCAATGAATTGACAATACTTAAATCAATATTGGCATTGCACTCAAAGCTTACATTTCTGGCCAGCTTTCATCTTTCTCCCCAGGAGTAGGCATTTTGATAGGTCAGAAGTGCCAGGGCTTGCCCATTAGTGCATCCCTGATCATGGGAAGAGGATCAAGTAAAGCTACAATACACCTTGTGTCTCAGTGCCCCTGGCCTATGTTCACATCCAGTATGGTGCTTACAGGGTCAAACAAGGGGTTACACTTCCCTGCCTAAACCCCTTCCTTAACCCCTCCTTAGTTCTTCCTATTTCAACCCCCAGTAGTACTTCAAAACATATTCCAAAATACATTTTGTGACTATGCCTGTCAGTGTTTCGACACTCCAATATGGCTACGTTCATCATCACATGACCTGCCCTACCGTGAAGTTTATGCTGCTGCTGTGATCACTGATATGCACCATCCTACTCGCCTTCAAGACCAGTTCCCAAGCAGTGAGAGTGTGGTGGCCATCATGTAAGCTGAGATTTATAAGTGCATAATTATACAGAGACCATGCTGTTCGCATGCACACATTAGGTAAACCTAATCAGTGCAACCATTAAAACATGCATTTCAGCTGTTGCACAGTTAAAACTGACATTTGCTGTGGCAGCGTACAGTTAATTATGTTTATAAAGCGAAAGGGAAAAAAAATACCTTTTAAATTGCACGAGAGGAGAGGCAAGTCAGGGCGGTGGCCCAAATAATTATTTTTATATTGGAAAAAGTGTGTATAAAAGCAAAAAGTAAACCTTTGTATTGTGATGCTGTCCTTCTGTAACTCCACCAGCCCCTACTCCTGGTATCAGGGCTGCTTCACTGAACGCAAACCAAAAAACGTGGCACTATTTGTTCTTTTGTTCCCCTAAACGTTACTGTGTAACATAGGCTAGTTCTGTGGGTGAAGCCAGTGTATGAAGCACGGACCAGTGACCCCTTATAAATGTGAGCTCTTGTGTCTGGCACAGATCAGTGCTCCACATCTAGTGTATGTAGCATGAATTAAATGTGTTCTATGCAGCTAAGCACTGGTATTTGAGCCTATGTTATGCACCTTCGACCAGGGCCCTGCTTTTTCTTAGCCTGGTTATGCAGCATGGCTGAGAGCCCACATCTTTGTTTGCCTGGTTCTGCAGAATGGGCAGTGGCCCTTTTTGTGAGCTTAGTTATTCACCTTATGGTTAAAGAAGTTATATGTATAATTACAAAAAACAATGAGAGGGACTAACCTTAACAAATGCCACTGTAGCACTCAATTAGACCCCAAAAATATACATCCTAGTTAATACTAGGCAAAAAACATATTTTCCTAGATAGGATGTAATATGAAAAATCTACACAAAAAGGTGCTGGGTCAGATAAGAATATAGCGTCTCCTTAAGAAATCAGGAAACTAACTTACATCTATTTTCTCTTTTATATCCAGCCCGTGTTAAATAAGGAAAACAAAAGAATAACCGTTTTCCCACTCCGTGGATCAGATAAGTAACTATGTCCTTCCCATATATAACATCATCATCCTACCATATACCTGATAGACGAGGATTCTTTGGTTAAATATATCTTTCTTCTCTCATTGTATTCTGTACAGGACGAGAGGCTGAAGAAACTCCGGCGCGAAGAAACAGAGCTACACAAGCAGGTACCTCCGGCGAGGAAACATGGATGCGGACAGGAACCCGGAAGAAGAGATCAACGACCTGTAAGAGGAAGACCCGCGTGTCGGAGCCGTAACATGTCAGAGACGTCCAATCAAGGTACCACGAATTCCCGACTGCGGGACAACAGGACCCGAGCAGGTAAGTCGACAACACAAAGGGAGTGCGGGAAATGCTAGGCAGATCTGTGACTGAACGCGAACCACGTTCTTGTCACGGACTGACCAATTTATCCGCACTTGACTCCACCCAGCTCCCTGTCTGCAATAGGAGCGGGCGTGACTGACAATGCCCGCACCCTGCTCTCCTTGAGCCTTGTTCTGTCTAATGCTGGGTGTTTAGGGCCTTGTTTTTTGTGAACCAGCTTTTGTGTCATAGATTATGGCCATCTTCAGTATTACCTGTTTTAGATGCTGAAAGGAGGATGTAGAATGGATCCTTGTTCAACGAATTTGAAATGCTTTGATAGTTATGGAACATATAGATCACTGGTATCCTGGAAAGCTATCACTCTGCCCTGATAGTATTTCCAGAGGTATATTTGTTTGAATGGGGCTTGGTGCCACAGTCATGCAACTGTAAAGGGACAACATTGAATCAGTCAACTGTTAAATGCCGAACTTGTCACTTCCCCAAGCTGGAAAAAGAACACACAGGATATCGCTTTCCTGTCTCTGGATGTCTTAGACGTCTATTTCTGACCTGCACCATCACTTGGCCATGTGAAAGCCACTGCAACCGTGGCTGTGCATTGAGATTCAGTCTTACAAAATGTTTGAACCCTTGCAGCGATTAATATTACCTTTCTCATGCTACCTTGGCAAAAATATTAAAGTATGTCCATGTGCTAATATATAGTGAACCCTAGTTTTTCTCAGCCATTAAGACTAAGCAACTTACAACCTGAAAAAGAAATGGCAACTGGTGACCTGACATTATATATCCCTTGTCCATGGTCTGGAACACAGAGTTGTGCCCTGTTCCCTCTAATCATGAGTCCATTAAGTTATGTGGTCAGTGCCCCATTCCGCATGGCGGTGAACAGTGCCATGGGGCAAACTTGCCTTGCTTTGCTCTTACTAAGCATGGCCTCATGGCTCTGTTTGCACTTGTCAACTGGTATTGGGGGATTCTGTTGCCCAAGCAGAACCACACCCAGCCACTACTGGCGCAATTTCCACTCTGATTGATTTAGGACTATGAAAATACATGAATATACATACAGTGTTAAAATATATGTTTGCATATGTGGTCCTGGATCATATTATTGTACACGGACTCCTTCACACTTAACAGCCGTCTGCAAAAGAGCAATGGGGGAGGGGTTGTAACTCATTGAGAATTTGCGCTACAAATGACATGCAAATCTGGCGCATAGCCTTGAGTTGGGATTTAATTTCAGCTCTCCCAATAATTAGATCCGTTGCCCTGTTCCTAGCATTTGGTTGTAAGCTCCTATTTGGATTTCTGGTCAGTATGGTAATTTTTTAGACTGTTTTCCAAATAAGAATACTGTAAGTAGAGTTCAGGCTCAACATGGCTGACTCCATGATGGTTTTGTAAATTAAATCTGGTATTGATTGCTTTCTGTTTGCAGAGGAAGCGTGACAGCGTCTGGTGAACAGTGGCGGTTTCTTCACTTGGACAGGTGAGTCTTCTTTCTTTACCTCCTGCCCACCTCTTCATCAATGCCTTGCTCTCACCATTACCTCTTTGACCAAGTAACCTTAATGTTAAACTTATGAACCCTTGTAACCATATCTCATCGGGCACACTATATGAAATAAAAGGATTGGAACATTTTAAAGGCAGCCCAGTCCCATTAAAAACCTAAAATAGCGGTGTTAACATGATACTGATGTATGTTAATTTCTTTTTCCTCCAGACTCTATGAAGTCTATGTGCAGGGACGAAGGCTGGACATCACTGGACAACAGAACTATGAGAAGGAAGCTGGCTGTAAAGATTTGCAATACTGGAAGAGGACTAAAGAAAACTCTGAATCTAAAAACAAACATTGAAGTTGCTGGCTTTCATCAAGCATTTTTGTTCTTTTTGTAGTATTCTGGCATTTGTTCCCCTCTTGAACAGTGTCCTGGACTTTCTTTATGTTCTCTTGTTGAGTATCCTGGCTCCTATGGGGCCAAAGGTGTGTTTTAGATCAATAAAATTACATGTTAACACATCCTCTTTGATGCTTTTTCATTTAACCATTACTTTTTTCAGTCTTTTGCCACTGGTCACCACATTAAACAGCTTCAGATAATGCTCTGTACCTCAAAGTCCCAGTGAGTCAGGAGTATGGGAGTAGCTGCACAAGTTGTTAATCGTATCTGAATGCAAAGTATAACATTGTTGAAGCCGCTACTTTTGTATGCATATGGAATTTCTACAGCACAAAGCTAGCCAAAAGGAATGTTTCTGAGATTTATTTTGTACAGTGCCTGCATCTCACGGTAGAGTTTAAAAAGTAATCTTTCCAGAGTAGGAGAATATTGATCTTATAATTGGGACCAGATTTATGGAAGTTTTGTTTTTGGTTTGCTTAAGTTTTATAATGCGGACTTGACGCAAAATCTTTTCAGGATTTATAAACCAGAGCAAATTGGTATTTGTTACAACACTCATCCACAATGGGAAAAGTTTTCAGGTTTTTCTAGGCATAGTATTTTTTGTACTGCAAGGGGGCCCTTCCAGTACAAAACCTAAGCTAGACTCTCGCAGACACCTTTGCACCATAGTGCAAATGTGTGTGCATGGTGCTCGACTGCCTAATGGTGCAGTGGTGCAAGGGAGAGGGGTAGACATGGCACTTTCCTGCTCTCACCCTGTGATGCAAAGCAGCAAATTTGGGTGTTGCGCTGCGTTAAGTGACACTTTTGTAAATCTAGGTCTTACTTTAGAACTCATGGCATTGCAAATAATTCATGGTATTGTATAAAGAAGGCATATTGCATCCAAGAGGCCTGTTTTTGACAGGAAGGTTCATTGAGGAGGTGATCCTCTAAATATTTCCCTACCAGCAAATCCATATTCCTAAACTAATAGTGGGACCCTGCAAGGGAATACTGGCAGTCGGCTAATGTGCTTGTAACATGGAATTTTTAAGGTGTAATCCAGCCCGTAATGAATTATTAGTGATCCACAGCCACTCTAATTTATTCATTAAATCACCTGGGAGCTATCTACACTTGGCCTGCCGTTGGTATAAAATCCTGCAAGAGTATTTCATAACCATCTTAAAGACCTTATGGAGTCATTGTCTAGTAATCCACGCTCATTCTGTAGTTGTCCTAATATAATTCTTAATAATCTATGCTCATTTTTGAGTTATCATTAAATCATCCTGGAGTAATCCACACTCATCCTGAAATTATCATGGGATCATTCCAGAGTAATCAACTTCCATCCTAAAGCGGTAATAGGATCATCCAGGAATAATCCACAATCATCCTTAAATTGTCTGGAGCCCATCCTGGAGTAATTCACACTCATCCCAAAGTTGTCAATTAGTATTCGTGGAGTTGTAAAAGGTAATCGCTCCCTGCCTGTGGAAGTCATCAGAACACCATCCTAGAGTAGTTTTTGTGATTACAGTAAGAGTCATCCCATTTAAATATTTTCCCCTATAGGCATACTTCAGGATGGCTTCGGATGACATCCCCAGTTAATTGCAGGAATAGCCTGGCTGAAGTCATCGGATGACTTCAGAATCACTCCAGGATGATCTTCCTTTTTGACTTGGGTGTTCAGGCCTTTGTTGCTTGGTATGTCAGGATGTGCTTTCTGTTGGCTATGTACTTATAGCCCCTGGCAGGAGGGTGGGTTGAGCCGAAAAGTGTTTCCTGTTTTGTTTCCTGTCAAGTGGAATACCTCATTAGTGATGACTGGGTCGAGGACGAGTAGGACTAAGAGTAATGGGGATTACCGGTAAGTAATCATAGCAATACATTCAACTCGAGTTCGCGCTATATAAAACTGCACCACAAAAAAACAAAAAAAAACTTCAGCAGGACAGCCGAGATTAACAGATACAGCTTGGCACGGCATCCGAATGACATCTAACATCTCCATAGTTCAGGGGCGTAATTACATTGCCCGAAATATAAACAGGGTGAGGTCGTTTTGTTCACTTTCAATTCTGGATTACACCGATTTATTCACTGTGCTTTTGGGCGGTGTGTTTGATGTGCAACGCTGGTCAGTAATCTTCATAAAAAATAATGGCCGTTTAGCATTCCAGTCTTTGATTTCTGCGGGATGAAAAGTACTGCGTGAATTTCAAACCTACATTTCCTCATTGTACAAGGAAACACTCGTGTGCATGCACTGCCATCTGGCGGTGTATCGTTGAAATACTTCTATGTGTGCTACAAAACGGCCATTTTCAACTTAATGGGTGTTTTACTCAACAGTGCATGTTTTCAGAACCAATAATTAATTGGTTCTTTGCAGGTTCAAATTCAAAAGAGTGTATGCTGATCACTTTTGATTTTGGATTTGTTATGGCGCAGCTCGTCGATGCGCTCACATGAAGGGATCATGAAATTAATAATTTACGGGATTCACAATTTGTAATAGGGTAAAATTGGTGCCACATCTTTTTCAGTCAACAGTAGTAGAAATCGTTATAGTTGTTATTCTATCCACTAGGGGGCATATTTACGTTCCCTGGCGCATCCCTGCATATCAGCAGGGATGCGCCAGGGAAAATGCGTCACGCAAGTTTACCCTTGCGCCACGTCCGATGCGCCGCATTTACAATGCGGCGCATCATGGCGCAAGGATAAGCAGATGCGTGACGCATCTGCCGGCGGAAGGTTGACGCAGTGCTGAAGTCGTGTCGCAAGCGCGACGCAACTCCAGCACTGTCCCAACTTTCCTATCTCTAACATGGTGCGTCAATCCTTACGCCTGCTTGAAGCAGGCGTAAGGATTTGGCGCACTAGCGCCGGAAAGTGACTCGCGTGAAATCTTGCAGATTTCACTAAGTCACTTTTCCGAGGCGTACCTGCGCCGGAACGCCCCCCTGCGCCGGTGCGCCCACATGAAACCTGACGCAGGTTTCATGTGGCGCAGGGGTTTACTACGTGGACGCATCTCCCTAGATGCGTCACGTTGTAAATATAGCGCAACGCGGCGCATGGTTTGCGTCGCCGCTGCGTCACTTGCGTGACGCAACGGCGGCGCAAAAGTGGCGCAAGGGGCTTGTAAATATGCCCCTAGGTTCTTAAGCATGATTCAAACAAATCTCTCATAAACGTTTTCAATTTGCTTAGAAAGTAATTTTGCAGTTGTGTACGGGAGTTGTTCAAGGTAGCTAACTAAAATGCAAAATATAACACCACTTCCACTTTTTTATAGCACACCCTGGCGAGCCAAATCTTCTTTGGAATAGATGGAAAAAAGTGTTTTTAAATTGTTCACCTGTATGTGGCACAAATCTAAGTGCAGAAAGGAAAGATGCGTTACCCTTACACTGGCTTGGTGCTGAAGGTCAAGAACTTTTGGAAGATTTACCTGATTTAAGTACAGGTGAACAAATGATTTAAAGGGATTCGAAATTTCTATCCAAAAACTTGGGGGCATATTAGCAAGGAGTTGCGATATTTATCGCAAAACGCGCTTAGCGCGTTTTTTGTTAACGCCGCCTATCGCTGGAAATTATCGCTGAGATAACACCCTATTAGTAAGGTTTATCTCCATAGCGATAATATTTCCAGCGATAGCGGCAAAATGTGAGAATATCGCTGGAAAAGCAGCGATATTCTCGCATTATCGCTAAGGTGGATTCAGCATTAGAATCCACCTCCTATACTTCATACAGGTAAGTCATCCTCACTAGCAGGTGATAAAATCTAGCTGATAAACGCGCATAGCGCGAGTATTTTATCGCTCGCCTGCCTTGCTAATAGGGGTAGTGGGATTAGCGACTGTTTTCAGTCGCTTAGTAGGGAACGCCTTCCTTGCATGTCATTAGCGATAATTATCGCTGACATGCAAGGCGATGGATAACGCGGCCTCTAACGCCTGAAAGCTGTCGCTAACGCCTGTTAGCGACAGCTTGCTAATAGGGCGATAAAATTATCGCCGCTTTAGCGGCAAAAAGTGCCACTAAAGCGGCGATAAAGCCCTTGATAATATGCCCCTGAATCTTCATTATTTACCCAGGGTACATCCAGCTTTAGAAAGATACTACTTTGGAAAAAGAGTTCAGAGGGAAGATGAGTCATTTGAAGAATACATAACAACAGAGAACAGAGTTAATTTGGGTTATGTAGTCCAGTGCACAGTTCTCTCCATGTTGGCAGATGCCTCCCTACCACCAAATAATGTATACAATATTAATTGGAGGTATAAGAGGCATCATAAAATCAAGAATTGGACTTGTACAGAAGGAATGTCCTTGAAATTAGGAGCCTTGATACAAGCAATAAGATTAGTGGTTTAGCCATCTTAAGGGACGTGTTTGCAAAACTGGGTTTGCGGTTCTTTTTTTACCTCTCCCGAATGTATCACCTCCAGTTCTACGGCCATCCTAAAGACAGCTTACTGGAACTTCATAGTGGACAAGTGGCACCATTCAACTAATCTTGGTTCCTTGTCACTCCTATTCCTTACCTGTAAACCTGTCCCTTATTTTGAGGGCTACCTCGACGAGATTACCCACCCAATGGCAAAAAGCCTATATAATAAATTCCGTTTTGGCATCCTACCTTTGGGGGCTTTTACCAGTAACTGGTCACAGGATTGCTCCATGACACCCGCTTCCAAACTATGTGGCTTCAAGCATGAGGATATTGACCACTTTATGTTCTTTTGCCCACTTTATCAGCACCCTCGCTGCAAATGGATCCACCCCCTAGGCCTTACCTTGGGTATTGACAGATTTTAGGTGGTCCGTGGGATCCTTACTACTGATCCCTCAAGGTTTATTGTATTAGCTCCCAGCTGATATCTCTTTGCAGCCTGGACTATACGATTCAAGCATCTCCTAACAGATCCCAAGTGCCCACCCTAATCCCTATTTGTCCAGTGCATTTATGATGGGAGATGTACAAAGTTAGGGATCCTGCTGAGCCCAAATACTATACTCCTGAACATCATTGACCCCAAAGATCAATATTCTGCAGATAGGATGATTCTCTTTTATTCATCTGTGTACATTCTCTACGCCCTGGCTAATTGCTATATGACCTGTTGAGACCTCAGCTTTGCTGTCTACCATGGCTGTAATGGGTGCATGGCACTCTTTCAAGTGCAGTCCAAGGGCCAGATGTACGACCATTTGATTTAGCGCCTCGTAGTTTGTGACACATTGCGAGTCGCAAATTGCGAGGCGCTAAATGAAATGTACAACAGTGGGGCAGATTTACAAGCCCCTTGCGCCACTTTTGCGTCACTTTTAACATGGGAAAAGTGACGCAAAAGTGGCGCAAGGGGCTTGTAAATCTGCCCCAGTGTGTTTAACACTGTTTACGATTCCCAATGGGTCGCATAATTGCGAGGCTCATTAATATTAATGAGCCTCTCGCATCTACGTGCCCATTGGGAATGCCAGCCCTCCCAGGGATGGTGGCCTGCTGGGCTCAGCAGACCACCATGTCTGGGACTGCTTTTAAATAAAGCAGGTTTTTTTTCCAAATGCAGCCCGTTTTCCTTAAAGGAAAACGGGCTGCATTAAAAACAAGCATTGGCATAGCCAATAGGTCTCGCCTTTGGGACCTTATAAGTGTTTAACCATGCAACAGTTAATGTTGTTGCACCAAGGATATTGTGCTGCATAACTAAATACTTATAAGGTCCCAAAAGCGAGACCTATTGGCTATGCCAATGCTTGTTGTGAAAGTAGTAGGATAGTTCTCCCCGAACCATGTTTGCAAATGGCAGGTCCGCAAGGGCTTCAGAACACATGAACCGCTGGGTGCGGACGCCCCTTTTCTAAGCACATCAACAGTGGGGAGTGATCATAGGTAGTGCGCAAATATGTAACCTCCCTTATTCCCTGCGTCAGACCAGCTGACACGAAACAGTAATCGAATCAGCTATACGTCCCAGCGGCCGGTGTGTAGCAGAACACTTTAGTGTTTGGGTGTCTCTCTCTCTCCAGAGATCCCACAAGTTCATACCCTGCATCAGATCTCTCAAGTGCCTTGTCATCAGCGGCTTCACGTTTCCACGCGGTGGGTCCAGATCCACCATCTTGTCTAGGACACAGTTACATCTCCCGCTAACACTAGGTCTGCTGCAAGGTTTGCCGCGATAGTGGGTGCTACCCACCATAGGAAAGTCTTGCTTTCATTCTTGGGGACGTATATGTTTATCAGGCAGACCTCACGCCCATCTAGGTCTCCATATAGCATCACACATTGCCCTTCCGGGTTCAAAACGTGTTGTTCAGATTTAGAACAGTCGGCATTCGCTCAATGAAACGTTTTCCCCTGGGCCAGTATGCAACTAACGGGTATTGCCATTTGCCCCTGCAAAGAGGTTTCTAAACGGGCACAGCTGGATTTTACTTTGTTTTGTACATTAAAAGGTTCTTAATTCCGCTTTTAAAGTCACCGAATTTTGAAGTGTCTTTTGTCGCTGGCTCATGTTTAAAAAGTATTCTTTGTTGTCGGAGCTTCATGTATGATTAATAGGGAGTCCTCTTTTGCGAGGTAAGCAGGAGTTTATGAAAAACGAATAACTAATCACCCTGACATTGTGGGAGTTTTCTCCCTGCTGTAGGGGGTCATAATATTTTTCTGCTCATGACTGTCTGGTTTTCACTGCCGGTCATGGACAGAAAACAAAAGGCTTTATCACCGTCCTCTGTAAATAGGGCGCTATGACGACCCCCTTCTGTGTTGGGCCGTTGGGGTAAGTTTTTCGACATGGAGCCAGTGGGGGCATTAACACCAGAAAACTGTTGGTCCGCCAGACTCAGAATAGAGGGGTGTACATAGTACTCCATCATGTTTGTGACGGAGTACCCGGGATTGCCAAACTCTAAATTAGGCACAAAATAAGCAGCAAAGTTACTTCTGAAGCAAATACCACCGTGATTTCCACAGAAGGCGCTTTTTCTTCCTTGACATACCTTTGTTCCGTTTTATGGTTAGTGTGGATACTTGCTAGAATATACCCTCAGTTTCATTACAGAATTGCAAAGGACACATCAGCTGTGTGGAGCGAATAGAATGTTTGCATGCACTTAACCTACAAGCATTAAATGGATGGGAGGGTGGCACCTCACATCCCAATCAGCTATACCTAACGCTCTTCATTTCAATAGTCTGTCTTTGAGTACACCTTTGTCTCACTTCCCATGTTCCATTTGATAGTCTTTTCGTACTCAGCAGAGAATTGAGTGATCGTGCTTCTCAGATAACTGCAGTGGATAGAACCTATCATGGGAGCAAGCTTGTGAGGTTGAGACCATCAAAAAGGCTCAAATGGGGTATGGTGGCGGGATGAAAATCTGACCCTCCCCGATACAGCTTTACACTTATTCCATGCTATTTAACAGAATATTATTGGCTCCCTCATTTCTTTACTGTCCCCAGATTCCCCATCCCCCCCTCCCCCCAAGATTGTGCCCTTTGAGAAATGTGCTTTAAAATTCCTGGCTTTCTACTCTGCTGAGACAAGAAGGAAAATAACTTGAAAGGGAGGTCAGGCTGCTAAGTAGGAACTTCTCATCTAGTGAAGAATACCTGCCTATCACCCACTTAAAAAACAGTATAAAAAAATCAATTCGGGAACATGAATATGTTCATGTGCAAAATCAACTACTAAAATGTATGAGGGCAGTAAAACCGGTAATACAAGGACATTTCGGCACTATATTAACTGATTGGAAGTGGGGTAAAGACAACAAGCGCTATTCCATCTCAGGAGAGGGTAACATTAAGTGTAAAAGCCTGCTGTATGTGGATGACACCGTCTGTCAAGAATCTCAGCTCCGCCCTGCAGTTGGTGACATCGTGGAATGTCCATTTACCATAGGGGACACCAATGGCAAGATTAACAATGTGAGACCAGTGGCATTCATAGCCAAATGTTTCCTGGTAACATACCTGTTTTGGTCACCATGTTTGCTCCCATTTTTTAAATCCTGTTATGAGATAGCATTAACCCCAAGTCATGGTAGTGTGGCGATTGCTCCATGCCATTTTCATATGATTTAATAGGACATCTGGACAAAGATGCATAAATGCATGCAGGTCTGCTGTTAAGAGACTAATAGGTTTGGGCTAGTTTTAATAAATAAGTTCCTCCACATCAAATCAGGATTTTAATTGGTTTGCGATACAGTTGACGACATCATGCCCTGCCCCTATTAGTCAACAAAGTGCTTCATGTCAATAAAACCAATTGACTGAAAGAAAAAGGTACTTACTCTTCGGTGACTATCTTTCTGATGGATACTATATCTACCTGCAGATTCTTCACCTTTTCTAATTCTCAGGCGCGGACTGGATCCAGAAACTTTTCATAGCTGTCCCAACCTGGTAGGGGCATCTGTCCAAATCAGCACCAGAAGAGATGCCACAGTGATGTCACTGGAGCTATGAAGCACCTCCAAAAGCGATCTGATGTCAGTTTTCCATGCTACGAGGCAGTAGGAGGAGAACATCATCAATAGCTGAAAGGTGCAGTGCAAGAAATACTTGGGGCCTTATTAAGGAGACTAAGGGCATGACAACTGGGGCCTTATGCCCTTACTACTATTTTAATGACCCAATGGAATGAAGTACTGGCATTACAGGCCTGTAGAAAGGATAACACACGGCCACCCAGAGGAGCTCTGTGGCCGACAAGTTGGAACTAGAGCTTCTACCTGGGAGAGGCAGGGGAGGAAGTGGAAGGTGAAGGCAAGCGTGCTCTTCTTTTACCACAATGGTGGCTGGTGAAATTTGAAATTGGTCGGGCGTAAACGTTTGGCCCGAATTGCAGTGGTCAAAAAGCCCAAGGGAGTTCCAGGGAGTTCTCTGCCTAAGAATGTTTTGAAAAATAGAAGTAAAGCAATGCTTTTAAACTAATTTTCCAAAATAAATTAAAAAAAAAAGGTGCAGATTTAGAAGCCGATTCTGAAGGGATACTCTTGGAATATTCAAGCACTCAACAGTATGCCCCAGAAGATGTTGCAGTAGTAAATGTTATCCAATGTTCAACATTCAGGGGGTGATAATTTAATCTAAAATTGTACATCATGCCTGTGTTTGCAAGTTATTGTGAAATTTCATGGAAGTTCTATACCCACTCCCAGGTTTATACAGGGTTTACTTGAATTACCTGAGGACTTGTCAAGGAGGCATTTTTCACTGCTTATATGATACTCTTGTAAGATGCTTTATTTTTTAAATAGCGCTTCTGCGGTTTGTAAGCGCTGTGAGTAACAGACATCACTACTAGCTTCTCAAGGCTGGAGTCACTCAAAGCACAAAGAAGTCCAGCCTGCGAAATAAGAGACAGTCTGGAAGGAAAGTAGTGAAAGTGCTGGTATTTGTCCATGCGGTGTGAAAAGGCCCACAATGTGTGGGGAATGGCTTTACAGGGGCAACAATTACACAAAGCCTAATGCTAAGGTGGGACTAGTGAAAAGGAAGGATAAATGCAAAACGGCTGCATTTCAACAGATTCTATGACGTTTCCCAGCTTCCCAAAGCACACCGAAGTCGCTGCTCGTATAGTGCATACTTTCATCTTAGTCGCTCTCAGGTCTTTAGAGCGGGTCAGGATTGAGAGCTTTGGAGTGCAGGCTGCAGGCAATGCAATTTTTTCACAGTGCTGATCAGTGGGGGAAAAAGGTGTTAAGATTCCATTCCTTGTCCTCTCAGTCTCATCCAATCCTTGGCCTCTCGGTCTCAGCACAGCGCACAGAAGCATTCGAAATTCTTCCAGGCTGAGAAGCAACCAAGACCTACGTTTGTAAACAAACGTGCACGGCAGCACGGGGAGGGGGAAGAGGAGGGAGCCTGCACGATTCACTTGCGGGAGCGAGCGGCGCCAGGAGCGATAATTGCTACCATATGGCGCCGCTCGCTCCCGCAAGTGAATCGCCAAACGTGCACGCGTTGCCATTGAAGGCAATGGAACGCGTGCACGTTTTAGGCTGAAAAGCCGAATCGATGGCAAAAGGTCTTTTTGCCTATGCAGCGCATGCGCGCTGCGTAGGCGAGACCTAAAAACAAAAAAAAAACGTTTTCGTTTCATTTTTTAAAGCCAGGCAGTAGTCCCTGGGACCACTGCCTGCCCTTAAAAAATAATTTTGCATGTATTTGCAAAGGAGAAGGGGTCCCCTGGGGATTCCTTCCCATTTGCAAATGCATTACCACCTACTTGAAGTAGGTGGTAATTGTGAGTGCTTTGCGAACGCAATTGCGGTCGCAAAACATTTGTACATGGTTTTGAGACTCTCTATTTGGAAGGAAACGCCCCTTCCAAATAGCGAGTCGCAAAACCTATTTAGCGAGTCGCAAAAAAATTGTGACTCGCTAAATAGGCTATGTACATGGCCCAATAGGTTTTTGCATGTGCAAACGGGTTCGCAAACCCGTTCGCGCATGCAAAAACAGATCGTACATCTGACCCCAAGTTCTTAAAGCTAGCATCATACTTATAGGAGAACATAGCGGACCCGGTATTGAGGTTTCTGTCCTCCTCTCTTGTCTTTGTACTTGAGCTTATAAACCATCCAGCCACTATGTACTGGTCTCTGGATGTGTATCCCCTTACATTGTTGCCATTAGCTGTATACTGCCTTGAAATGTTTTGCACAAACTGGGGTGTTAATTGCATAATTGTTCTTAATTTCTGTGTGCCTTTTTAGAGCATGTCTTATTAACTGTGCAACACTGTTCTATGTAGATATGCCACTATGCACTTCATTCTAATGTCTTTTCCCTTTTTTCCCTTCTTTTTTACTATTGCAATTTACTCCTGTAATCTGTACCTTCTAATCACTGTGATATTTATTGACTCGATTGTCACCAAACTTTTGTTTCTGCATTTTATCCTGCACTTTTAGGGCCTCATGGCCGAAATAAAGTTTTACTACTACTACTACATACCATTTATTCTCTTGAGGGTAATGTACACCTGGTGCAGGTAATATAATTGAATTAATTTGAACCGAGATTCCAAGATATTTTGGGAGTGTGGCGCAATATTCTAGACCAATCATCTTCACTCAGCTGCGATCTAAGATTATCTACCAATTTATTGTGCAGCGCTGTCAAATTGTCTTTAGATTGCAAGAGCAATAATCCATAGAGTTATTGCTCTGTATGTAACATCCAAGATACATTAGTTACTCAAACAAGAATTTGTTGTGGGCTGCAACATACCCATTTCCCACCATTTACAAATTGTCACCACCATTGCCCAGTACATCAGATAATACCTATCTGGAATTTTATATTCACCGGTTAGATCAGGAAATTCTGAAAGACCACCCCCTGCCTATAAATTACCTACCAGGGTGGGTCCCACTCGTCTCAGTCCCTCAACCCATACAATTTCCCTTGATGAGGTAAGACGTTTAATGAGGCTAAAGGAATATCACATGCATAGGGGAGTCTAGTGTGTGTTCTCTGTAGTGCCCTCGTTGAAACATCATATTGTTCTAACCAGAATATCTTCATGTCACTTTTGAGGTTTTTTGGAGGGTTTAATTATAAATTGGTGTGAACATGGCTTATGGTGGTAGTGTTGGGCCCTCATCTCTAGTAGCGCTCATGTAGTCTGCTTTCCACCTAGCCACCCATTGCAGCTGCATAGCCAGATAATAACGCTCTAGGTATAGAGCGGCCTTACCACGAGTATTTCCTCTATTTTGTGAAGAGGAAAGTCCTGGTGTGCTACATGGGGTTTCAATGCAGTAGTGACTTGCAATGGGATGGTTGTTAGATGCTGATACTGAATCTGGTGAATCTTTGTAGAGACCCAGTGGCATAATATGGTGGTGCACATAGAAGCCTTGTCATTGTAGTCATGGAACAAAACATTCTTCTGTGGTGTCATTTGAGGGACAATAAGTAGTAGGTCTTTGATGGTGTCCGCTTTGAGTCTGCATCTCCTTGCAGTCACAGTTAGTGTTCTCCTTGGCCTGAACCTAGTTTTGCTGAGTGTTGCCCCATACCCCGTTTTCCTGAGATATTGCATTATATATCGTTAACATCTTGTCTGAGGTTGTCTGCCTCTTTGCAGTCCTTTGGCAGAGTTTTGTAGTGGAGATTGATGGGTGTTAATGCTAGAGCCTGTACTTTCTGCTTTCAGTTTAGTGATGATAGTTTTTGGCTTCTGAGCTTTATTTGCTCCAGATAAAAGCAAACTGTTGAGCTGTGTTTCTGTGTGTGTTCATTTACCATTGTAAATGATATTGTAGGATTTGGATATTGTTGAGTTTTCACGTAAAACATGCAATTAGTGTGATTTGAGGGTGTCGACGAAACTGCCTTATGTTCTGTTAGGTTGTATTGTGTTGTGTTATGACTAGTTGAAGAGAACACATCCCACCCGGGAGCGTAACCAGGCACTACATAAGAAGGAACTGAGGAGGATTATGTGTGTTTCAGGTGCTAGTGCATTTTGTGTCCATTTTTTCCTCTCAAAGTGATCTCTTTGGTAGGTGGCCTTGGTTGAATTGCTGACTGTATGACATGGTTTTTCATTCCTTTTGTCAAAAAGGCTGCTCGCTTCTTTAATTAATGCATAATAAACAGGTTTTCATGTCTATATCCAACGTGGAAACTCACCTTTCCTACTTAGACCGAGAGTCTGCTAAATTCAGATGTGTAGTATAACTGCTCTTACCACAACTATCGGTATATGAGTATTGCAGCCATTACATAAGCCTCTGCAATTTTCCTTGGTAAATATAGGCTATTCAAACCTGCCAAAAATTACCTAGGGAAAATTGTCCGCTAAGAGCACCAATTACTCATGTAACTCTCCACGTTTTTCAGGGAAATAGGAATACTGAGGGGCATATTCACAAGGAGCTATCGCCGAATGAACTTTATCGCAGCCAAAGTCTTGATACATTTACCCCCCCATTCACAAGCCGGTGTAAACAGCCCACAGCACCAGTTTACCCGCGATAGCAGCCGCAAAAAACATCGCCACAGAGGACCCCAGCAAATATCGCTAATGAGATGCAGAGTAGGCGTTCCCGTGACAAAAGCCGAGACAACAGCACACCTCAACTTTCACAACGACCAGCCACATCCGCGATAAAAACACAAAACAGGCGATAAGGCGCATTAGCACCAGGAAATCTACACCTGCTCTGACCTGGTGTAAAGTCGGACGGCAGCCAGCACCACAAAGGGAGCACAGCCCAGGGCCACATCCGAAGGGCAACAGATGCCATGGAGCCACCCATCATGCGGCCCGGACACCCAAGAGGGCCACAACACCCACCGCCACCACCCCTAGGACCACCCCTCCCTGGCACCCCCCCGACCAAAGACATGCCACTTCAGCCACACCGAAACATGTACAAAATATTCCGCTTGATGCCGCACAATCACAACTGGTGACATGGATGTGTCGTCACAGAAATGATCAGCACACATTCACTTTCGAAGCAACAAATGAAACTTTATTAAAATGAACAACGAAATGAAATGAAGACACATGGCCGCTCCCCTCCGGACAATACGTAGGTCACAGCCTGTAAGACAAAAAACATGATGAGAAGGTGTGTTCTGCGCACATCAGAGGACAGAGAGAGAGCGAAGGAGAGAGAGAGGAAGAGTGGGAGGGAGAGAGAGAGGAAGAGAGGGAGAGAGAGAGAGAGAGAGAGAGGAGAGAGAGAGGAAGAGAGGGAGGGAGAGAGAGAGGAAGAGTGGGAGGGAGAGAGAGAGGAAGAGAGAGAGAGAGAGAGAGAGAAGAGGAGAGAGAGAGGAAGAGAGGGAGGGAGAGAGAGAGGAAGAGTGGGAGGGAGAGAGAGAGGGAAGAGAGGGAGAGAGAGAGAAGAGGAGAGAGAGAGGAAGAGAGGGGGAGAGAGAGAGAGAGTGCCGCCCCTGCGCACTCAGGCCACACTGCTCACCTGCTGCCACCGGTGTGTCTCCAATCATGTGCCGGTATGTAGGGCAGTTCACCAGGTCACACATCTGATTCAGAGCCATCAGCTGAAATAGAGCCCAGATACATGACTGGCACATTACCCACACTTGCACAAGACAACATCGCCTGCCCGCCCATGCACACCCAGGCAGAGGCACCCCAACCTCTCCCGCCGCCCATCGGAGCATGCCCGCCCATGCACACCCAGGCCTCAATGCTCACCTTCCTCCACCGGCGCGTAGACAGGAGGTCCCACCACGTCCCGCTGCAAGCCACAAGCCCGGGGCCCGCGGACATGGCACCCTCCACATCATGCAGCCCCGCCTCCGCAGGCCACCAGGTCTTATGTTTGGTGCTGGGTCTTGATTACTCCATGGCAGAGGACATACCAGTGCACCCGGCACCATCGCAGGCTGCACACCCGCTCAGCCCAATGGGTGCCACCAACTCTGGGATCCCAGAAGCGACGCCCAACGGGTGCCACTAACCCTGTGCAACCCCCGTCTGCGCCACGTGGTGGTAGGCCCGTGCCGTCCGCAAGGCCTCGGATGCCACTAACCCTGTGCGCAACAACTCATGGGCCCTACATGAGTGAGAACCGTGGAGCGGCCGTCATCCAGTCACCACCGGAAGAGGGGAATGTGACGACGTCGGCCCCTTATGTTGGCGGAGTCACATGGCCTGTGACGCCTGTGCCGGATGGGTGTGGTGTGTGTGAAAACCTGCCCTCAGGGAGTGGCTGTGACATGCTGACAACTAGACCCCCAGTGACCTGCACACCACCAGCGAGTACGCCCGCGACGGGTAGCAATGAGGGCCCCTCCTCGGGGCGTTAGCGGAGTGGTCTGGCCTGCCGTACGCCCGACCAGCGCAGGGCTTGCAACAATGACTCGTGGGCTCTGGGCGTGGTCCAGTCCATGTCCGGACAAGAAAGTGACTGATGCGTGTGTCCCTGTTGTAGTGTTCACGGAACCCGGTACACAAAATGCAATGTTGCACCTTCTGACTGGCATCCCACAGGATGAACATCATTGACGCAAGGGAAAGCACAGTCCCCACATTCATCCACACATCCATACATGAATGACGTAAGACATTACACAGCAGTGCGTCACTGGATGTTTATTTGCACATCCAGTGCAGTCATGCAGCTGGAGCGGTACAGGGCAATGCCGAGCACACTACACAATATGGGCCCGTGGAGGGTCAGCCAGTGTCCATCCGGGGATGACCTGTACAGCGGAAGAGGAAGGGTACAGTCCGCAGTCTGTCCGCCGTGTCATTGGTCGTCAAACAGGATGTGGCAGTCCATGTCGCTGTCCGAGGTGAGTGCATCGGAGTGTATCGGGGGTCAGTGGTAGGTCTTGAGGCCATGTGCGGCACCAAGCAGTAACAGGCAAGGTGCCGGAAATGGATGCTAGTGCCTGGCCCTCCTGACCACAGTCCCATCCACGTCCTCGTCCCCGGGTGTGTTCCCTGCCCCACCTGTGGGTGTTGCAGTACCGGCTGCGGCACTGTGTGCCACTGACACATCAGGGGCCGGAGGAGGATTGTCGGCCACACTGTGTGGCAGTGACACATCAGGTGCCGGAGTGGATACGCCTGCCGCACTGGGAGGCACTGACACACCAGGGGGCGGAGATGTGGATGGTGTGGGGGCAGCAGCATTCATCATCGCCACGCCTTGTGGCAGCAATGCCATGATGAGGACATGCAGGGCACGGTAGATCCCAGCTACATTTAGCTGATGTGCAGCGGTGGCTGCCATCCTTTCCGCCTCCATCCGCACCATGTCCTCCATGAGCCTCCGCATGGGTGCCAGCTCATGGCTGGCATCGCTGGGGCCACTCTGAGTGGACAGGTATTCTTCCCTCCGCGTCATGACTCCAGAGATGTCAGTCAGGGCTCGCTGGAGCCCATGGGGCGGACATAGACACCCAAGGATGGCGTCCAGTTTGGTAGCCATGAGCTCAAACCCCACCCGCACCTGCTCGGCCGTCTCCCTCTGGCCCTCCAGCACATGGCGTTGGAAGGCCATTTGTTGTTCCTGGGGGACTTGGGAGGGTGCCGGGGCTGTGGGTGCCTCCTGCTGGGTGGTTTGGGTGGTGGGTGGGGTCTCATGGATGTAGCTGGGCTGCCCTGATCCTGGAGGTGAGTTGCCGATGAGGTCAATGAGGTCTTGGATGGTTTGGGTGTCGATGCTGGTGTTGTCCTCCTCCTCATCATCAGTGAAGAGTGGCTGTGACTGCTCTGCAGGAGGTGTTGACGATGCCCCTGCGATGTGAAGGGGAGATGGTGTATTACAATGTGTCCACATGTATGTAGCCGCATGGTACAGGTTGACATTCAGATAGCATGGCATTGTACATTGTGACAGTCTGTGGGTCTGGGCGAGGACCCAGAGTGATTGTGGGTGTGCACTGTGCCCTGCTTGCTTGTGCATGTGTGCCATTGTGGCCATCTCTCCCCTTCCCCCCAGTACCTGGTTGTCACTCACCCTGTTGCGGTTGTGTTGTATCCTGTCGAGCAGTGTCCGGTCCCCCGACTCCGGCCACAGTATCCATACTGATGACTGTCGACACCAGCTCCTCCATGTCATCCAGCTCCAGCTGTGGCGCTGGGCCCCCACCTCCGGTCTGCGTTGCTGCCTTTAGGTTGGCAGAGAGTTTCTCCTTGGTCTTCCGCTTGATGTCATTGCATCGCCTCTTGACCTCGTCCATTGTCCATTGTGCTCTCCGACGGCATTCACCTTGTCGACGATGTCCCGCCATATTCCAGTTTTGGTGCCTAATGACACGTTGAAGGTGATGAAGAGTTGTTGATGGTGTTCCATCACCTCCTTGACTATGATCCTGTTCGCCTGCGGACTGAACTTGGTCTTCCTCGTCTTCTTGTCCTTGCCCTTCCCTGTCCCCGAGGTCCCAAACTGGTCGTCCGGGGTGCTTGTAGGGTTGCGCTCGTCCTCTGCGCCTGCTCCGGCTGCCTCCATGGTGCTTGTGTGTTGGTCAGTTTGTGTGTGGGTGTTTTTTCTACTGTTATGGAGATTTTTGACGCCTGCCAGGTGTGTGTTGCAGGCCTGGCGCTGCTTGTCGCTGTTTCCTCATCGCGCTTTGGCCCATCGCGTGTTTTTTGGTGTTGTGGTTTGTGTTTTTATCTCCATCGTGGTGGTTGTATCGCGGACATTGTCCGCGGTTTCGGCAGACTATCGCATGGTACCGCCTTGTTGTGAATTCCACGTTGACACGGGGTTATTTTCCCGCGATAGGCTGCGATATTGAAAGTTGCATTATGCTACTCTTGCGGTAGTTATCACGCGTTCTTGTGAATATACCCCTAAATATTTACGCAGCCGGTAAATACCTCGCCACGGGCTAAAGGTATTTAATGGGTATGGTAAATACCCTACTCCGTTCTTAGACACTCAAAAAAGGGCATTAGTCTTTCCTCAAAAGTTCCTAATATACTCAAAGAATGAACCCAAGACACTGATGCTTTTCCTTAAGAGAAAGGAATCAGCGTGAACGGGATTTGACCAGTGATAAAGGGAAATATATGGAACCCCTACACTACTTCAGACACGCTATAGGATTGAAAAGGTTGTGAGAGGGGAAAATAAATAGGATGTGTTTGGAACTGGTGAAAGGTGTACTATTTTAACATTTAATTTTTAACTGACTAAATTGCTTTAAAACTCCAAGTTAGCCGTACGTTTACTTTTTATTTGAAAGGCTCTTAAAAGAAAGGGCCACCTAATTGCAGGGAATTTTGACAAATACATGAGAAAAAAAAATGAACGATTAACAGATCATGTAACCGGGAAGCACTTTCCCTGTGAACTGTGATTGAAAAATGAATTGCTGTGGTCATAGCTGCCAATTTTTTATTAGATTTATGTGTGACATTTCTAAATGTTTAGAGTGATTATGTGTGACATTTCAATGAGTAAGGTGTGACACTTTATCAGGAATAGCATAAATCAGTCATGTCCATGTAGGCGGCTGGCAAAGGTAAGAGCGGTGAGGCGGCAGGGCGGAGTAGGGGCGCGGCGGGGTGGGGGTCGGGGAAGTCGACAAAGGACGGGATAAGAAACATTACATAAAAAAATTAATAAAACCACTTACCTTGCGCTCGCCGCATCACCGATGCGGCGAGCGCAAGGTAAGTGTTTTTTTTAAATTTAATGTTACTTATTCCGTCGTCTGTCAACTTCCCCGACCACCACCCCGCACCCCAGCCCCACTGCCTCACCGCTCTTACCTGCACCGGCCGCTACTTATTGTAAATGAATGAATTTCACAGCCGCCCCTTTATGTGCACTATGGCACCTATTGCAGAAGAGCATTTAAGCCCACTTTAAAAGAAAAGTTATTATAGTACGAGAGACATTTTCCACATTACAAGGTAGTTTATGCACCATAAAAAACACACGTTCTTTATTGATGTATAATGTGCCGTTATATACTGTGTGCAGACAAGCTGTATAAATAATTATGCATAGTCATATCCAGTATAGGGTTTTCTTTTCAGGGACTAATAGTATTCTAAAACCAGAACTACAAATCCCAGAATGCAAAGGAAAAAACATGAATCAGACCAGCTCGTCACACATGGACCTGGGAAACATTGAAGTTATATCTATGCCCATGCCTCTCTCTCCTGCTGGTGTGAACTGTGCCTCTCCTCCACCAGCTCTGCCCCCCTTTCCGCAAAAAGAACAAATGATGGACGGAATGCTGAATTAATCAAACATTCATCCCCAGTCACAGATCTAAGTTAAATTCATTGTTTTTTTGCACGCCACGCCATTCTAGTTTAGACCCAGCCATATGCAAATCAGTCTTGACCTTACTCCCCATGGGAACAGTCCAGCCCAAACTGCCAGGCCAGGTCCTTCCTGGACCAGAAACAAGCATCCTATGACCGGTTTCGGGGTAACACCCCTCATCAGCCAGGCTAGCTTGAATCTGGTGGTGTAGTGAGCACGGGACCCACGTCTGGGCATACCCTTCCCTCTTAGGGTGACAAATGCAAAAAGAACAGATGATGGATGGAATGCTGAATTAATCAAACTTTCACCCCCAGTCACAGATCTGAGTTAACTCAATCGTTTTTTTGCACGCCACGCCATTCCAGTTTAGACCCAGCCATGTGCAAATCAGTCTTGACCCTGCTCCCATGGGAACAGGCCAGCTCGAACTGCCAGGCCATGTCCTTCCTGGACCAGAAACAAGCATCCTGGGACTAGTTTCGGGGTAACACCCCTCATCAGCCAGGCTAGCTTGAATCTGGTGGCGCAGCGAGCAAGGGACCCATTTAGGGCGACAAATGTAAAAAGAACAGATGATGCATGGAATGCTGAATTAATCAAACATTCACCCCCAGTCACAGATCTTAGTTGAATCCATCTTTTTTTTGCATGCCACGTCATTCCAGTTTAGACCCAGCCATATGCAAATCAGTCTTGACTCTGCTCCCAATGGGAACAGTCCAGCCCGAACTGCCAGGCCAGGTCCTTCCTGGACCAGAAACAAGCATCCTGGGACAGGTTTCGGGGTAACACCCCTCATCAGCCAGGCTAGCTTGAATTTGGTGGCCTAGCGAGCACGGGACCCACGTCTGGGCATACCCTTTCCACTTAGGTCGACAAATGCAAAAAGAACAGATGATGCATGGAATGCTGAATTAATCAAACATTCAGCCCCAGTCACAGATCTGAGTTAAATCCATCGTTTTTTTGCAAGCCACGCCATTCCACTTTAGACCCAGCCATATGCAAATCAAGTTATTGATTTTAGTTATGTTAGTCTTGTTAGTTCAATGGAAATAAAACAGGACTACAACACCAAGAATGTATTAGGCACACAATTCCAGGACTGGAACAGACGGGCATATTTACAAGGGCTTATCACCATTAGAACGTCACTTTTTGTGACGTTCTGGTGGTGATAACCCCTTCGCCTTATTTACAAGGCAGTGTTAAGCCACTTAATACCGCCCTGTAAATAATGCCCCTTTCATGCAGCACTTAGCATGAAAGGGGCGGGCAATGGGTGTTGCAGTGGGCGTTCCACAGCAACACCCATTGCTTTTTGACACTGCCCTCTATTTACAAGGGTGGCGTAAATATGGGGCAGCGCCAAAAATAAGACCATTTTGCAGCACACATAGAAAGAGTAAATCGCCAGTAGTGATTGTTCCTGGACAGGAAGGAAGGTGTCCCTTCCTGCATATTAACAATCATTAGCATTCTGCAGCACACATAGAAGTTACAAATCGCCATTATGGATAGTTTATGTGCAGAAAGGAACACCTTCCTGCACATGAACAATCATTTCCTGCAATGCAGGCACTCTTGCACTACGGTGCAAGGGTGCCTGCCTTGGCGCTAGGCAGCTAAATTTAGCGCCAGCGCTACGGGAAACGCAGGGTTGGGCCGTATTATTGCAAATACGGCTAATCCCTGCGTTTCCAGGATGTTGGAGTGCGGCGTTACTAATTGTGGCGCATCATCGCGCTCCGCCATTCTGTTGTACATATGCCCCAGAGTCTGTAAAGAACTGGAGGTAAGCGCTCACCCATGCACCAGCCATCAGATTGAATGCCTCAGACTGCAACGAGAGTCAGCTGTTGTATCATATACATAGCGAATAATAGGTTATCATTTACTACTGGTGTAATAAAAAAAAGCAGTAACAAGGAGGGTGGATGACCACGTCCATAAAAGCAACCCTCCACTGGTTATGATGCTCCTCCCTCATAAGTGGCAATAAACAAATTATTCCATTCTGCATATCTTCATATATGGCCTATGCCAAGGCATTTTTCATGTGTATTTGATTTCATTTTCAATATTTTTATTAATGAAAAAATAATAAAAGCATTGCTGTGCAAATAGAAATGAAACAATGACCCAATAATAACTAAACACTTAATAGGTAATTGATATGTAGCTCAATTTGGATTTTACTGAATCGCAATACAAAACTTGTTATTATGCAGAAGGACACAATAATTAGGTGAATGTGGTGTCCGCAGATGACGGATAATGTACCCTCCTTTGGATAAATAAAGAAACCGTCTGAGGGATCCAGCACTTAAACATTATAGACCAACCATTATCAAATCAATTATGTCCAACACTGAGCATATGGTCAACTCCACAATGGGTGCTTTTCTCTTCTTTCTAATGCACAGTGCTGTTCCTTGATGATGAAAGGACTCTTTCTCAAAGCAATACCTTTATTATTTTTTCATTAATTACGAGATTTGCAACGACAATTTGTTTTTAAAAACAACCAAATTATAATAGGCAAGTTTTCCTGCCAGAGGCCAAATATTAATTAGTTGGCTCCTTTAGTCATTTGATTTGTAATTCATCCTGCTGGAGTTTCCTTTTTCTTTGATGCATACATTCAAGGCAGTATCAGATACGCTGGGGCATATGTACAAGGGAAGTGGGTAGAGAGGCGTTAGCCTTCCTGGCTTAACGTCTCTCTCCGCCACTTCAGAAACGCAGGGCTGCAGGATATTTACAAGAATATGGTGCAGCCCTGCATTTCCCCCTGAGATGGCACTACACTTAGCAGCCTAGCGCCAACCCAGGCACCCTTGCACTATAGTGCAAGGGTGTCTGCGTGCTGGGGAAGATTGTTTATGTGCAGGAAGGTACCCCTTCCTGCACATAAACAATCTTTAAATGCCGCTTTGTAGTTTCTATGTGTGCTGCTTAATGCAGCACACACAGAAGTTGCAAAACAGCATTTAAAAAAAATTATTGTTTATGTGCAGGAAGGGGGACCTTCCTGTACATAAACAATCATTGGCCTTTTGCTGTTTTCATGTGTGCTGCACAGGCAGCAGGACCCTCTTCCTAAAAAATGCATTTGACTGCAGATTGCAGAGCAGCAGGAGCCTGGCTTCTCCCAGTCTGCTAATTTTAAGGCAACCAGTACCTTTCTGCATCATTTGATATTGCATTTATTTAATGAATGACAAAACACCAAACTCATTAGCTGAAGCTGCAGTGTAACTTGTGGCAATAGCTATAGTGCCTTACCAGGAATCATTAGTGGAGCCCCAGAACAAAGAAATGTGGTACCAAGTGCATGTTTTTAAGGCGCTCAAGTCTTTCAAGTGTCTCTTCCAGCTTGGGGATGTGCTCAGTCACACATGCCCAAAGTTGGTCATCTACTCCATGAAATCTCGCAAATTCTCTGTCTCTGTCTTTATCACCTGACCTATGTGCTGCACTCTCTCTTCCTCCTGCTCCAATCACATAATTCTGCAGCCCAGATCCATAGCTTTTCCTCTGCAGCCCTCACAGGTGCCTCAGTTTTGGTTAATGTTTACCACCATATCAATGTGTAATAAATTCCTGGAGGCTATTAGAATGGACATTTCCCTGCTTTTAAGGGAGGTGCCCTCTGTCAATTCACCAGGGGCCTTGCACTGCCCCTTCTTCTAAGAACTTCATTGAAATTTAAATAAATCCTCCTTCTGTCTGTTTTAATCAGATACGTTCACTCTGGGAGGAAGTGATCCTGTAGTAGAGTAGAAAGACCAGCCACATCACTCTGAAGCAAAACTGGGTCTGGGTCCAAAGTGGGAAGCATACCGAGGGATTCCCTCAAAGTGCTGCAACACAGGCCAATTCTGGAAATTCAGGCTGAGTCTGGCACCACCAGCTACTGCCATTTGTTACTGTTCAATGTTTTCCTGCTGGGCTTCAGTTCCTCTTCCACTCTGGTAGGACAGTCCACCAACCAAACCTACAGGTTAAAGCAATAATACCTCCTCTCCCCTGGTTAAGCCATGGAGGCCAGGACAAACAGCACCTCATCTACTCTGCCCAAGCCTGTTGGGGGAAGTGCTCCACCACATCCACCATCGAGAAGACTGCAGACTGTGGTTCATCATGGCAATACCCAAACGTTACGCCCCAGTGGGTGTGCTGCAGTTTTCCCCATCTGTATGCTAGAACCATGCAGATGCACTATTCAAGAGCTCCCAACACTCAGCAGTCTGGAACTCTGGGTGCCGCCTCCCCCCACCAACTTTTCATTCTTTATGACCTTGATATCCATCTGTGTACAAATTAAATACATTTGATTCACGCCCTTGCCCTCTCTGTATACAACTTTGAAAACTTTCATCATACTACCTTTAAATGAAAGGGCACTAATTTTGGTTCATGTACAGGGGTACTCGTTTTAGTGCATATCCACGCATGTTGAAGTAGAAAACTGTGTAGGGAGAAATAATCCAGCCTATAGAATAGGACAAATATCCTGATTAAAAGAACCGGCACCTCACCTGGTAAAGACCTGCAGCAGTGACCTGCAAGGGCGGACTGAAACTGGCAGTTAATATACCAGGACGTAACTCCCACTGTAAATCTTCAACGGAAAGTAGGCGTGTGTAGTTCTTCCATGAGGACTGTTTAAGTAGAGCCTTAAAAGCCTGACCATAGAGTAACTGGGCCAATCTTCAGCCAAAGTACTTTGCCATGGTAATGGATCTGAGGCCAAATTATGGATGAACAATGATAGATACACCTTTGTTGGAGGACTGGCATGTGTCCAAGGTACATGTAAGTAAAACCTTTTACCTTTTGAATACCTGATTTGTAACTGACAGTTGTTTCTCTTAGCTCAATGTTATGCATGAACAAGTAAATATGTAGAACTAATATTCAACAAATCTTATAAATGTAGAAACAGGTTTAACAGGCAAAGAAGAGCCACTGCCATGCTGTTGGACACTTCATCACAGAGCTCAAGAAATTCAACCACATATCACCCACCATAAAAGATCTACAGGGTTGGTACTTCAAAACTGCAGTGCCTTCAAAGACAGCCTATGATGCGAGCACAACAGTGATAAACAGGACTCTCCCCTCACAAAAAAATGATGTCTTATGGAGTCAGTGCATTTGAAGAAGCAAGGATATTACCGGATTGGACATGAGGAACTGCAAAAAAAAGAAGAAAAAACACAGACACAAGTCAACTCCATCTACACATCCATACACTGAAACAACCCACTAGATATCAGGCATGCCCCTTGCTCAATTAGTTCAGTAAATATCTAAAGTTACTGCTTTTCAAAAAGCATCTACTCCATCTATAAAGGTTGTCAGTACCTACATCGACTTGTTTATTATGGACTCTGTTCCCTGATGCCTGGCTATGTAGGGTGTGCCTCTAACCATTCCCACCAGCCAGAGACAGATACTGAGGAACACCCAGGCATTTGACTGGGGTGGCAGGAGGAAAGGAACAGCAAAATTATTTCATCAAAGACGTGTCAACATCTTCAGGAGTTCCGGGCAGAAAGAGGTTACTGGGCTCACAGTGTATGAATCAGGCAGTTACCTCTGATGTCCCAGTGAAAAAGCCTTCTACTGGACACCAAACTGATCACCAGGTTCACCCCTTTTGCACTTACCTCTCAGGGTAGAGAGGTTGAGCAGGCAAGGGCTTAATCAGTGAGGTTAGAGAATCAGCACTAAACAAGCATTGAATAGTAGATCACACTTTACTGTCCAGCTAGCACTTTGGTTTAAGAAAAGTACTTTATTACTGATCACACAATTAGAACTATATTGGCATAATTCACAGTGTACAATTTTAAGGGGTAGTAAATGGGGTCAGCACACAAAACCATTACATAGACAGATTAATGATAACTGTACTTTGGCCTGATACCGTGGGGGCGAGGAACCTCTGCGGTGCACTAGAAAGTTGATAGCAGTTCAGAATGTTCTCCACAGTCACGAGTGAGTCCCAAATAAGTCTCTTAGCTTACCCCCATCATGTAAGGGTTAAATGTCACACCATATTTTAGATGTATGGTCTTGTTGGGGTAGTGCTTATCTGCTGGCCTTGCGGTCAGGGGGCCAGCCCACCCAGATGGTGGGTATCTGACATGACCCACAAGGCATAGAAATTAGTGTTGGCACCCCAGTTGAGGTGTTTACCTCCACCACCCATCCTAAGCGGTTAGCCAGCTCAATCTTTAAGCAGGGTTCAGGCAGACCTATCAAGATTCCACAGGTTGCGATGAGTTGTTGATAATCACCCTAACCCTGGTGCTCTAAGGATTCTCCTGGTCTGCACTAGTGTGGGACCCCAGACATCTTCTCATGAAATCTTGGCACACGGACTTGAAATTTTTGCCCCATATTTATACCTAAGACGCAGACAGAGTTTGTGTATTGCACTTCTTTAATCAGTTCAGACCAGTTCTGTATATTTGTGAATTCACCTCAGACTAATCCAGGCGTTGTTTTTGTCAAAAATGTGAGCAGGGAGCTAGGGCAAAGCTGGGAGACTCCTCAAAGGAGAAACCTAAAACGAGGCACTAATGATAACGTGAACTGACCCAAGTAGCTACCTTTAATCCAGAAATGGGGTAGTCTCTCTCTCCCATCGAACAAAGGCCAGAAAAGGATAGAGTGAAACTCCCTGACTTCAAAGGGGCCCACTCTTTTCTCCATTAGACATTCTCTGTTATGGCCCATCACAGAGGTCTCCGGAATGACTGAACATGCTTCTTCAATAAAAATCAGCTCTCTGAGCTCTATTCCTCTCCCTCCATCTTAGGTACAACTGGATTTGGCCACTTACAAAATGGAAGCAAGTGTGGCCATGGCCACATGCACCATAAATACTCTGAGCACTCATGTTATTCAAATGGACATGCACATTGGTACCACTCACATCGCACATGTATGGGTGAAGGACGTAGTTGCAGAAGACTGGCAGACAAACTGAGAAAAGGGGTGGGAGATGCCAGTAGGAATCGCTGCACAGGGAGGGGGCGGAGCTTGCCTGGAACGAAGATGGCCGTGCTGTAACTGAGCTCCGCCGGCCGCCGACACCATCCGTTATGAATTCGCCACTTCATTAGTCACCACCTACAAAAAAGTATGGGGCGATTGTCCTCCAAGACGTGGAGACCCCGGCGCTGTTGTCCTGAAGCCGACAGCTGAACGGCGAGCCGAGATCCGTCCATCGGTACTGTGAGCTGCGGCCTGGTGACGCGCTTGGAGCCGCTCCGGGGTCTCGCGTACGTGTGCAGCCGTGCACGCCCACGCTCGAGACCCGAACGGCGGCGCGGGATTACCTGGGCCTGGGTTCGGGCGCCTCTTCTACACGACGCTGCCAGCTTGTGCCGGTGAGGAGTGCTGGGGGACCTGAGTGCGAGCAGAAACTTGGACCCCCTGCCTATGCACTGGTACATGCCGGTCTGCCCACGCGCGCTGCTGCCTGACTCGGCCCCTCGCGCCTTACCGGCTTGAAGATCTCTGCTTAGCCCCATAGCTGGTGAAGTGAGCGGACGGCTAGGACTATATAGCCTCCTGCTGCCAATTGAGGATCTCTTAAGCCCCAATCAGCCCCAACTGCACGGTGCTGCGTTCTCCGCTGCGGGGGCGACCTACCGAGCCAGCCTAGCCCTACACTCTCGGAGCCATTCGGCGCTTCACGGTGTGGGTCACCAGGTTCCACGGGGCCCCCTAAATCTAGCCGCTGGAGTGCCCTGTGATACCGCATAGGAGCGTCTGCAGCACCCCAGGGGTAGTGTGCGCGCCTAGGAAAACCCCTGGTGAGAGAGCTCGGAAGGGGCACTCTGGAACAGCACCTGGGAGAATCTCACATTGGGGCCACCGGATAGGGACACTGCTGCATTGGGCGCACTGTCGCGGCTT